>CM062845.1:47475400-47714632 GCA_031772225.1 Eubasilissa splendida
AGTCTGAAAGTATTAGGAATGCAGAAAATTGTAAGGTGTGCGGCAGAAAACCGCGCGCACTCTGCAAAAGTGAGGTTAAAAATATTTTAGGAGCATGCGTAAACAACACGCTGGATTAATAAAACAGTTAAATGACACGTATTAAAAAAGACTACAATTTGCTGCTCAATTACATGTCATTTAAAGTTTTTTTTTATTAATGCCTTTATTTTATGATCGTGCAACAAATTTACTAACCTTCTTCGGGCTAAAAACAGCCCGTCTCGCTAGCCGAAAAGTATTAGGATCACAGAAAGTGAGAAGGGTAGGGGACAAAATTGTGCAAGTCGGTAAAGCAGTGCGCATTATTACCGAGCAGTGCACATAAATTTGTTAGACAGAATTGAGTATTAGGAGCACATAAAATCAAAGAGCAATTTATTTAAAGACCATCTATTGATGTTTAAACATACTAATTATCATTTTATTCGCTACACTCATAAATGATTAAAACAAACAACAGAAGATGGCGCTAGTATATTGAAATTAAAAATGTTCGATTAATCGCTACAGTACTCGCCTGCTTTTGTATTAAAAAGTATAAATTATTACTTAAATTTATTTAACCATTTGTATTATTTTTTGGGCGGTTTGTATTCAGTTTCCAGAAAATATCAAATGATAGCTATGCTATAAATGTAATAGAAACCGGTTAGTTACCAAAAACCAGCGAGTTACATTCGATTAAAACTATTTTTAAAAGAATTTTCAGTATTTTAAAAACTCGTTAAAAAGTAGCAAAAATATTGTAAACGTTCTTCTTTATAAAGTTGTTATGTATTGTCAATTTTACAGATTATCAAATTATCTCTTTATACGATTATAAACGATCAACAATATTTTTAAGTCACCGAGTTAAACATCAATCATTTAATAATATTACAATATTAACATATTTCGTAAACATTAAATGATTAATAATTTAAATCAATATATGATTTAATTTTATTTATTTATTTTGGGATAACAACCACCTAACTAGTTCGGTAATTTATAATAAAACATATGAAAAACGGTTTCTTAAATTTTTTTGTTAACAGACCATATCCACAATAAATTGAGTATGAGAAAATTCTATAAAATTGAACCTCGAGTGCATTAATTATTATTGCAGATAAATTCGAGATTTTTTTATGGGTATTATTTTGTTGAATAGGTACTCCGATAGTAAAACAAAAATAGACATAGTTAATATTGATATCTATGCATCAGAGATACAATGTCACAAAAAATAATTAAATTGTTTCGACGGTTGTAGGGCGAGAAGAATTACTAGTGTTTTTAAATTTTATTTATTTGACATAATGTTTTTATACATCAGAAGTGAACATACCATAATATAACACTTATTATTTGACTGTGTGGAATGCAGGACTTTGCTAGACTACAGTCTGTGTTAAAGTAGACAGTTTTTTTCCGTGTTGCGGTGTTATTTAATTAAAATTCGACTGGGATATGTAAAAAAAAAAAAAAAAAGTGTAGTTACTGCGTTGTATTGTATTGTGATTAAGCTGGAATGTTGAACAGCGATGCTTCTGATTGAATTGAATTTAAAACATTAATAATAATCTGTATTTAATTACTTTATAATCCAATATATCGTAAATATATACAGGACAGTGTTACAGACCTACTACATACTGTTTTAAAAGTTCATAAAAAAAAAAGGTTTGTTTCACACATACCTACTGATTTCCCCATCTACAGCTTCTTGGTAAAGAATCAAGGCAAATCCTGAATTCTTTATATTTTGACTGATGGATTTTTTTCCCTCACTTTATTGCTCTATCTCGGTCATTCAAATTTCAAATATAACTCGGATGTAAATTTACGTCCCGTATAATTTTGAGTGTTGGGGTAACGTTATCGTCATAACGTTTATCGCTATTTTGAGAATAGACATGAATATGCTTTTTTATTATAATTTGCTCAATTATTTCTGTAGGAGGGTTTAATTATTGAAATATGTGTTCCGTCAACACATCCAACTATACCAGGTGTTGCCAACCAAACAAAAAGTGGTCGCCTCAAGTCACTTCGCTAGGGCACGAGCGGATTCACCCGACCGAAGTCGAGATCTTCACACTCGCTCCAAACCGTCGGTGGACACGGGCTCGAAAGCCGGTACCGGACCGAGGGATCGGGGCAGAAGGCTGCTGGACGGCGAGGTTCCGAGGGATGAGGCGGGATGCAAAATGAAAAACACTTGCTAAAGGTGTATTCAGTGCACCGCAGTATGTAGTTGTGTAGAGACGAGACGTTTGACGAAAAGGTGACCTCCATACTGCGGTGCGCTTGTATTTATTCAAGTTGAGTGGACGTGCGCCGTTATTAGCGCGCGCCACCCCAAAACCACCCACCGCACCAATCAGGGCGCGTTTACAAGCCTAACCGCGCCCCAAGCGATGCGGCGTCCGGCGCCGCCTGCCGGCCGAACGGCGCAACATTGCTCCATTTTTCGGTCGCGGGCTGACAGGCGGCAGAACCCATTTTTCGGAGACATTTAATTAAAAAACTATATTAAAATTAACAATTGGGGATATCACGAGTAGGGAATTCTGTAGTGAATATCGCGACCCGTGATATCCCGTAACAAGAATTATCCGGCCAGTGTTTTCTTTTGAGTTATTCCATTTTTAGTAATTTCGTTATTTTGAAATGGTCGTTAAGCGGGTTTTTCCAGCGGCGGGCTCCCGTTGTTGCTCTGATAAGGGATTTTTTGACAAAAATGTGAAACTGGCGGGATAATTTTGTATGGGTGCCGTGGACTACGACATTTTTTGATTTCTACTGTTGTCCATGGCACTAAATAAACTAAATTCAAACAACAGGGGCGGCGTACCGGCGGGTGGGCAAAGGTTTATTGTATTCCCAATCCCGCGGCACGCCGCGTAAAGCAAATAATAATTATTTATAAGTAAATAATAATATTTCACAACTAAGTAACAAATACGTAACATTTTATTTTATGGCAATAGTCTCTGTGTGCAACATCAGGAATGTTGAATTTATCTAAAAATCTGCAAAGAAATTAACATTAACATGCAGCTTTAATACATGATAATATTTGTATAATAAAGGAAAAAAAGATTCATGCCTTAAAGAGAATAAAAAGGGAATCATGTCTGACCATGTAGAAATAGTGTGCTTACTGCATTTGCACTGTGGAAATGTCCTCATCATTCGTTGGAAAAACAACCCATTCTGTTAACAAGTGTTTGCAAATTACCTTACTCACTTCATTCAAGCACCTGCTAACAGACGATTGTGACAAGCTAACATTATTTACTTCTTTACTACTTAAAATTATGTCTTCTTCCCATCACCCGTCGACAATTTCTTATAATGGTCCACCTGGGAGAAGAAGATTCGTGCATGAGCCGGTTGAAGGAATATTCTGACCAATTGCCAGGCACTCGGAAACGGCGGTGGATGCTGCTCCCAGGACACCAAGAGGGACGGATACAAGAATATAATGAAATCACATTTTATTTGTGAAGCTTATGTCCCGGAAGCATATTTTTTTTTTTTGAAAGATAGATTAGTTATCTGCTTCTTTTTAAGTGATGTATCAAAACTCAATACTGACGTATGCAAGAGAAACTTGGAACTGTCAAAATTACAATGAATATGTGATCGCTCACATGTATGGGGGAAATATACATACAAGAGATTTAGGAATTAATTACAAGTGTTTGTAGCGCAGTCGATGATCAACTAAGTAACAATATAGTTTTAATAGAGGAGAGATTGGTTGAAAAAAAATAAGACGCAAGAACAGAGGACATGTGAGAAGGACCCGGATGACTCCGTTGGGAATCAATCAATAATAAACGAGCGCACTTGTGCGCAAGGTAAGTACGTTACAAAATGGCGTGGCATTCTATCCTCTGCCATAGCGAAACGGCGTGATTCTATGTTAGGTAAATTCTTTTTTTGACTGTACAGAATACGTTTTATAATATGCCCATAGCTTATTTTCAAGAAAACGTCGGATTTTCACCTACTTGCATATAATATTAATAACTCTAAAATGATTGTTGAAGATGAAAAATACAGGTCCTATCCCACGATGCTAAAATGAATAAAATAGATTGGAAAGAAATGAACATAGAATTGTTAATTTTGCATTGTAATGAACAAAATTACGTTAATTTGTATTCTTGCATTTAAAATACGAGTATATTTCATAATACGATTATCAATTCTAATGTCAGTTTTGTTTGATCATCAAAATTAAAATAATGTTCGCTGAAATATGATGATGTTTGTGGTCGATAAATTATGACGTTTAGGGAGGCTGAGTTTTACGAAATACGAAAACACGACATCGGCGCTAAAAATAATATAAAATTAATACTTTTTTCATAATATATTTATTTAATACCTGTATCGTTTGCATAAAATGAAGTGTTTCATTTCACCAAATAGAAGAATTTACATTTTAATAAATTTACAAAATCCGTGAATAAAAAAATCAAAAAAATAACACCTGGAAAGGTGATGTAGGTCTAAGGGTTAAGTTTTACCCCACAAGGATTTATACAATCAATACATTATTTAGACATTCTAAAATATTATAATATTTTGTTACATGTTAGGTTCTTAACAAAATGTTGTATGGATGGTGTGGTAAAAATAAATGACGTCTACAAAAAATAATATCAATCTAAGAATTTTAAAGAAATACTAATCCGATATTGTTTCACTTCACTATTCACAGAAATTGTAGTAGCAAGCTTGCATCTGTGCCCTGTATTATATGTAATACAGAGAACAATCAGTAATATTTTTTTAAAAATCAACTTTTTCAACACAAACACTTTTTGCAAAATTCCCAGTTCCCAAAATAGAAAACATTTACAAAAAAATTGCAATTAATCAATTAATTAAAGAAAATGTAAAATTTGAAACAAGCACATCATTAAAAAATAACTTATAATCCCGAAATGTAACACCAAACACTATCAGCAAAATTTTATATTCTTAGGGATAAAAAAATTTCAATAGCCTTCCTACACAAATTAAAGAAATAAAAGATTGTGACGTGGTCGCCTATATGTGACTGGTAATTGTCAGGATATGACGCCATGCTTTCACACCACCGGCTCGTTTGCGTGAGTCTTTGGTTACAGAATTTACCATAACGTCTTGCCTGTCACTTCACCCATCATACTCAGAAAAAAATAAAAGATTATTACAAATTTTAATCACTTAATTTAATATAAAAAAGCATATGAATAAAGACGAGACGTTGGACGAAAAGTGAGCTCCATACTGCGGCGGCCTTGTATTTATTCAAGTTCGGTGGACGTGCGCCGTTAGCAGCGCCCGCCACCCCAAAATCCCCCACCGAGCCAATCAGGGCGCGTTTACAAGCCGCCTGCCGGTCGAACAGCGCAACTTCGCTTCATTTTTCGGTCGCGGGCTGATAGGCGGCAGAAACCGTTTCCCGGAGACTAATAAATACAAATATGCATTAAATCTAACAAGGGGGGATATCACGAGTAGGGAATTCTGTAGTGTATATCGCGACCCGTGATATCCCGCAATAAGAATTATCCGGCCAGTGTTCCTTTTTGAGTTATTCTAATTTTTCGGTAATTTCGTTGTTCCGAAAAATGGTCGTTAAGTGAGTTGAGCGGAGGGCCCATTTCTGTGGCCCTGAGAAGGCCAGTTTAGAAACACTGGCGGGATAATTTGTATGGGTGCCGTGGACTACGACATTTATTTATTTCTACTGTGTCCACGGCACTAAATTAAACTAGATTCAAATAACATAGGCGACGTACCGACGGGTGGGCAAAGGTTTATTGTATTCCCAATCCCGCAGCATGCCGCGCAAAGCAAATAATAATTTATAGTATTATAAATCAACATAATAAGCAACAATTTCAACTTATAATAGTAGTGTCTGTGTGTCATAAAATAAGTAACAAATTCACATCGTGGTAATAGTCTCTGTGTGCAACATCTGTGTTAGTCCGTGCATACATCTTGAAATCCCAACTCCCACATGATTCTCAACGTTTACATTACATAGAACATAAGGCTGGTGGATCTCAATGGCCAGTCAATCCTTAAGAATACTAGTAGACTATTATCGATATTTGTGCCTGGGAATTGACGAGGTCCTGCAGTACCACCTCAACCCCAGTTCAAACTGCTCCCACTCCTTGGTCATCAGTGTTGCCGAATACGCGCTATTCGAAGGTGTTCTATGCGTCCAAAGTTTCCCGCAGATCACGCTGCCGGGCACCAGCCAGTTTACTCAGAAGCGAAACCACAGGCGATAATAGCATTCAAAAATTCTTAACAACCCTCTGATCCCATCATGGAGTTTACCGTACAAACAACAATGAATCCTCCAGTCCTCGAGATTCTCCATTTACATGATATAGTGACATCCTAGCATCAAACACTATAATTAAATCTTTAAGTAAGTTTTTTAACCCATATTAACACTTTTTGTGCGGGGTGCCGCTCTCGGGTCACAAGTACGTGTAGCGGGCGAAAACCATCGGAATGTGATAAAAAATCTAACTTTATAAAAAACGCTCTATCTTCCAAACCGTTAGTAATTTTCTAATGAAATTTGGAATACTCACTTACCATAGTATGGTCCTCAATATTGTATACTTTTTGAAAGTACATTGAGGCAATCACATACATGCATGTTCACTATGATATAAAAGTTCACATAAAAACTGTTGTTCTAATATCTAGATAAAGTATGGTATTTATAAAAACATTCACCCCTGTGAAGGGGTACGTCACAAAATGTACACATATAACTAGTAAAACTGTCTTTGTGGATATTTTTTTTTACCGCCGGTAACAATTTTAGTCGCTCAATGTTTTTTCATGTCGAGTCCCTGGAGGATCGCTTTTGACTACATTTCTCGGTAATTGAGATGATGGTCCCGGTTCCTCCAGATTTATGTCGGTTCCACAAGCATGGTCGGCTATCCAAAATTTTCCAACGGCGCGCAAAAACTGTTTGTATGTTAGTCTTTTGGTTGGATTTAATGTTTTGTACACTTTAAAAGAATTAAATAAGGCACAATTCAACAAAAACATCACAACTCTCTTGGTCCATTTTTTTGTTTTTCGTAATACAGAGTAATACGATAAATACTGATCTGCACGATCAACGCCTTTCATATATTTATTATATTCTATTACACACTGAGGTTTCCAAATACGTTGTTTTGTAGTCCAATCGATGTTGTGGCTTTCTAGGATAGTGGACGAATGTATTGTTGAGATCATTCGAACATCTTTCTTAGATTTCCAGTGTTGCAACAATACATCTTTTCGTCGACGGAAAATACTTTGGCCTACACTAAGATTCGCCGTTTTAAAACATTCTGGAAAACCTCGGTTTATTCTCATTGTTCCGCACGTACTTCACTAATTTGCACACTATTATAATAATTATCCATGTATACGTGATGCCACAAATTTAAATATGGACCGAGAAGCGAATGAATAGTCTCTAATAATCGTCTTCCTTTTCCGCTGTAAATTTCGAGGTTGCAAATGTATCCCGTAGTTGCTTCACTAACCATACGCACAAGAACCCCATATTTTATTATTTTTGACGCATTATACACTTTAAATGAAAGTCTTCCCCGCCACGGTACAATACTTTCATCCAGAGACAGTTCCCTTTGAGGGTTGTAGACAGAAGAAAACTTTGGTATAAGGTATGTCACAATTGGTCTAATTTTTTCAAGTCGATCGCTGGGATTCGCGATGTTCTCATTATTAGAAAAGTGCCACGATTGCCATATCTGTCTAAAACGATCACGACTCATTATTTTTGAATAAATAGGTGTTTCGATACACGGATCTGTAGACCAATAATCATCTCTTGTGTCTTTTCGAACTTGTCCCATAAGCAAAATCAGTCCTAAAATTTTTTTCATCTCTACAAGACTTATGGACTTCCATTTTATGGATTTCTTCATTTTTTGATCCGTGATTCGTTTTGTGTGCGGTATCGATGGCTTTCCTCTATCATCATCTCAAGTAAATCATCTCCGATGAACAGTTTTACTACTTCCATTATGTTTTCGGGATCGCTTGGTGGTACACGAACACCAACGTGACCTAAAAATGGTTCAATATTAGGTGGATTGTCTATTTCAGACCATTCCGTAACTTCCTCTTCCTCCGCATCACTTTCTTCAGAGTCACTGAATTGTAAGGGCACCACTGGCACCCTTCTCCTGTGAGGGAACTCTTCACTGTCACTTGTGTCGTAACTATCACTGTCAAATTCAGGCAAATAATCGCTAGAAAGATCAGATAAATTATCTGCAAATATTTCCTCATCACTTTGATAATTTTCTGAAGTAATTTTTTCAAGTTTAAAAAGAAGTAATATAATTATATTCCGCTAAACAACAACACGCACGTTTTATAACACCGTATTTAAAAACTAAAATTAGAAGAAAATTTCAGAAATACAAATATTGAGATCCACTTGAGATGATTTATTACAGCAGACGGCCCGTAAACCTACGTTGGGTTACACACTTTAAATGCAACAAAATAAATTTATTTTCGATCGCTATAGTGAAATCGTGCATTCTCACTCATTTGTGAATGAATAATCAAGTACAAGACAGAGACAAATATAATTTTACCATAAATACCTTCATTAGTCATAAAAAATATACCTCTTATCTACTCGACAAAAACTTTGTGCGCTCACTAATTTATTCAGTAATTGGGTGATTTCTTAAAATTTCTTTACCAATTTCTTACTCTGTAAAACTTAAAGCATGTATTGACATATTCCTTTTTATAAAATCATTAAATTTAGTGTATTTTTGTTTAAATATTCATGTACAGACAAGGTCTCGTAAGAGCTGCGCGTAATTATTATACTACGTAATAGACACGAAGACAAAAGGATACATCGGACATATATCGGGATTTTTTATTTATATACATGTAGTTTGGACCTTTACCAAGAGATTGGTATACAACACTCATATAAACAAATCGGGTAGTTCTACCTTTCCTGCCTTTAAAGTAGAGTCAGCTGAAAAGGTAGAACTACCCGACCCGCACAAGAAGTGTTAACATGATATATTACACGATAATAAATTACATGAGTTACACAAAACATAATTGACCAGAGATCTTTGATAAGATAAGATCTCACATGTTGAAAATGATTCTAGAATTTGTTCCTTGAATGAAATACGGATCTTTCTAAGATCTCAGAAATTTCCTTTTCAACCTAAAATTACATTTTTATTTATACAACACCACTTCCATGTCTCCATACTCAAAACAACCTGATCCGTACACCATCCATTCTCTCTTTCTTCCTTACTTGAACAAGTTAATTTTTCAAATGCCAGTGATTCTGATTTTTGTCTCCAGTTCTCGCATCATGACACAACACTCCGACAACAAAGTCGCGTCATTAAACACAGTCATATTATATAGGTCTATAGGTCAACACCTCTCATGGTAATATTCCCGGAGTAACACACCCCAAGAAAATTGTCCATGCATCACACCAATATGGAAATACAGGAACAAAAAAAATTCGCTGTATACAACAACCAGACCACTCCACTATCTCATTAATGCCAAAAGCACTAAAACAAAATAACTGGAGACCAAGACAGAACGCGGAATAATTTATAAAAAAATAATAACTTGTTAAGACACAGCTAATTTGACATAATTATCCTATAGTATCATGAATTTATCAGTTGGATGTAGCCACGAGATGAGATATTATAAAATAATTACTCCGTCTAGATTCATGACAGTCCGTGAACCAAGATTCTTTAGATTATGCAATTTTTAAGAGAATATTGAAATAATTTTATAATAATAAATGTGTACGGTTCAAGAAATTATAAGAATTTGATGACTTGATCAACAAAGTCATTCCAATTTTTTGAAATTCACAAAACTAGAATTTACACCTTTATTAATGGAGTAAAGTTATTTTAGCTGACTTGTAATACTGTATGAAATTGAATTTCCACACAAAAAAAATTTGAGTTTGCAAAAAAATGTAAAAAAATTAAAATTAATGTCATAATTTGATTTTAAGTTCTCCAATATCCTTAATCATCATTAGGTATAAAATTTTTCAAATATTAAACATAAAATTAACCCATAACTAAATAAGTCTACTTTTACTGCATCCTGAAGCAAAGATCTTGTTCTACAACAGAAACAAGATTAAGCAATGTTTTAACTTAACTTTTTATATCAACAACACATTACTATTACTTATAATATGTATAGGATTTTCACTCTAAATATTGTTACTGTCAAATCAACAGTTATTAATATGTCAAAAATTTCAGATAAACAATTCTGAGAACAAAATTTTCTACCTTGTTAAATTAAATAAAATATTAAACTGACATTTGTCAAGAAAAAAAATCAAATGAAGACCATTCATAATATTAACCTATATGCTATCGCATTTTTAGGGGAAACGGCCCCGGATATCCCATCAATCATAAATTTAATTTGCTGCAATCTAAATTTTACACAAACTCATCATTGTCATTCAAGCTGAGATCACTAGTGACTCACTTACGAATACTGATTTCAATGAGCTGTAAATTAAAAACAGAAAGATTCCTGCATTTTTCACCAAACGAAAGTATCAACTGACAAAAAAAAAATAACATGCTATCCAAATTTCTTCTACTATGGAATGGTCTAGCCACCATGAATGTCCCATTTACTATCAATATTCCTAAATCTTTAAAATATCCTTAACATGAAAACTACGCGGGTATGTGAGATGTGAAAATAAGTTGTGAATGATCTAGGTAATTTTGGATCATCCTTATATGACAAATAGTTGCTCAACTCCTAATATTTCCTCTTTTCAAAATCTAGGAGATTTTTATTTAACTCCCTAGCGTTTATAATTATAGTTGTGTGGTTCAAATTACCTACGTCTATTCCTAGTTTACACAGATGTGACCTCCTTTTCTCCGGTTCTCCGAATAATTCTACATGCACTACTTCAATAATTGTAGTTGATAGCAAGTTCCAATAGAAGAAAAGAAAAAAAAAATTAAAACGTTACCAGAAATGAAGGTAGCATCAACTTTTAACAACTTCCAATACCTGATCACCTTCTATATTTGAATTTCTATTTACAGGATGGTTGTTGCAACAGCAGAAGACTCCAAATTCTTGTATCCAATGTTCTTTCCTCTTTACTGTTCGCCAGGTCACTGAAATGTAAATATAAAAAATGTAGCTTTAGCAACACAACGCCACTAACAATTATGGGGCATCTTCTCAATTATGCACAAATGTACTCTAATAGCAGAGATAACTAAAGGAAATAATCTCTTCGATTGTTCAACTGAATTATTCCAAACAAAAAAAAATTTATTCCCAAAAAAATTAATTATATATTTTTTTAAAAGAAATTGTTATCGCTACAACAGGATATTATCGCTATTTAGTATAAACACGATTGATATTATTGCTCTTTAGTACACATCTATAATCCTATACGAAAAATTATTTTAGGAAAAAAACAAAACTTCCTAGATTCAAAGTAAACTGGACTAATATTAAATCCGAAAATAACAATAATCAGAAAAAAAATCTCAGACAAAATGTCTCAAGACGATGTTATCGCTAGCAGAGCTCAGAGAAGAGTTCCTCATCTTCCTTATAACATAATTCTCCCCTAGAAAACGAGAAGAAAAAAAAATTCATGTGATAATAATTGGTTTGTAACAATGTCATCCATTCCCTAGCAACATTTTCTACATGTGATCATGTGTTGGTAGTACCATTTATACAACAATTTAACATTCAACAAAAAAAATTTACAACATTAATTATTTTCTCAGAAAAACACCAAAGATTTTAAAACTTTAAGGTTATAATAATCGTTAAAATGATCACAATTACATAAAAGGATACCTTAAAAAAATCCAATGGAAAAATTTCAAACATATGATTTATACTCATTTATACTGGAATACTATCAATTCATGAAGTGAAGAAAATATGGAACTTTCAACATGACCTGATGGTATTGCCACCTCCTGTCTTCTTCTGCTCAATCTTCAGAATGTCCGGTTCTCGTTCACAGCCAAATTCTTCTTACACTTCTCAAAACAGAAACATAAAAAAAAATTTATAACAATCTTGTAATAACATTTTTTTAAGGGCGCCACCCTCAGTATAATACTGTTATGTGAATTCTGTGATCAAGCAAATAAACTAATAAGACAGTATCTGATTTCCAAGCCCCAAACGTTCGGGCGTCAAAATGTGACGTGGTCGCCTATACGTGACTGGTAATCTTCAGGATAGAACGCCATGCTTTCACACCACCGGCTTGTTCGCATGAGTCTTTGGTTACAGAATTAACCATAATGTCTTGCCTGTCACTTCAGCCATCATACTAAGGGAAAAATAAAAGATTATTACAAATTTTAATCACTTAATTTAATATAAAAAAACATATGAATAAGTAAGTAGAAAGCAGTAAGAGATCCATTACTAGAATGTGATAAGATGAAAAGATTAGATTGGCAATTTTTGCCTCAATAAAAATAATAAAATTTTACTACTTTTGAATCAACAGATTTTTGTGCAAGCAATAGTGTGATAAAAACACTTGACTCTTTAAAATGTGAAAATCTTCACTTAAGAAATAACATTACACAAATGTATCACCTGACCAGTTTGTCAGGTTAAATATAACAAAAAATCATATCACAAATTGGTTCAACACAAGCAGAAAGTTATTAATTTCAAATTAAAAATGAAAAGAAAAAATAAGACTACAATACTCTCAATATTATCAAATACAACAAAAATTATTTTACAACCATTACACGCGAAGTAAATGTCCATTGCACAGAGATCCACAGTCTTCATCCAGATTTTCATGTCCTAGGCACCCGTAATTCCTTGTAATTGACTGGCCAGAACGTCAGGAAATGCTGGGACATCTTCTTGCGTATTAGCTCGCCATGAATTTCTTGCGCTATCTCCGGTTGTAAAATTATCCCGTCGTGTACTGATTTACGGCAGAGATCAAATCGTACCCATCCTTCATTCTTCAGGAGAAATCCTTCCTGAAGTAGAAAGTATTGTCGTGGCATGACCATTTTCCCGTCATGTCAGAAGAAGGTAACAAAATAACTAGGAAGAAGAGATGTCTCCATCCTGAAATTACACACATTAGCGAATTACAAATTACTCACGGTGCCAGACAACACATATTTAATTATTCTCACTCATAGATAAGAGATATACTTAGATTAGCAACTCTAAAGAAAAAAACGGTACCACAGCAAGGTACAATAGCGCAGTCTATCACAAATGTGGGTACTAATTCACAGATTTTGCCGCTCTTTTTTTGAATGTTTAATTTTCCAAAAAATTAAAAAATCGATTTTTTTTATTTTCGATAGAAAAATAGTTTTTCTATCGAAAATAATGTTTTTCAATCAATAGAAATAATTTTAAATTTTCGTAACAAAAATATATAAAATTACATCTATTGTTGAAAATGGGAATTTGGTAAACAATAAAGACGTCACAAGCTTGTTTTAAAATATTTATTATGCGAAATATGCAAATTCTAGAATAACAGAAAAATAGGGAAAGAAAATTGACAATGGAATATAAATTATAAGACAAGATAATGAAAAATATTGATTTACTTAGTGATTATACAAAATAATACATTATATGAGACCATCCCTGCAACACTATATAGGTTTTGTATAATAGTTAATTGTCTTTGCATAATAATCATATTATATATATATTTGTGCATAGATTTGAAATTCAATGTTATTCATAATATATTTTAGTCACCGACCATACCGAAAACATTACATTCACTTATATTATAAATTATTGTCATCGAACCTATTGAAAACATAACAATTACTGAAATGTGAAGTATATTATTGATGACTTTACATAAATGTATAAAAAATGGCCAAATTCCATACCAAGTATATCTGCACAATAAGTGAGATTTTGTTAAGTGGTACCAAAGTGATTGGATAATTTAATTGCACTATAAAAATAATATATTCTACATTAGAATACATTAAATTTATTATAAATTATTACTCTGAAAGAATGAACTTGCTCGATTTTTATTTTTATTATTTTTAAGAACTAATTTACGTGCCATTTTTTGACTGGGTATGAAAAAGGATTTAAGCCTAACCGACATTTAAAATATGATTAACGTCTTTGCATCATGTATAAATGTTCATTTTTTATGTTAAATTTAAAATCAAATTATTTACTGAATATCTATTGTATTTAAAACTAATAATTAAGATGAGCAGCAATATTAAATTTATAACATATATTAGGCATGTGGCGATCTGATAAAACTGTAATTTTGTACTCCCGGAAATTTAAAAAAAGTTATTTGAGGTACAAAAACAAAAGAAATGTTTGAATTTTTTTTACATATTTTATACATTCCTCAAAATTTCCTATTTCTTTCATCAACAACAGATGGTGGTGCATTCTTTAAGGTGGATGTTTCACAACTTTAGATACTTGAAGAAGAGCAATAAATACATATTATTGGTCTCCTTCAATAACAATGCTCTATTAATTAATTCATCGCTTTCACCATCCTCACAATTCATCGCAATGGAGTGGGCGGATAATAGATATTAAATTATGAGTGATTTACAAGAAATTATAAAAAATGTACATGTCTAAGTTACATTGCATACTTTAGTTGTATAAACAGTTGTTTCTTTAGTAATACATTGGCTCATAGTCTCCTTTGCATCATTTAACATGATCGGTTTAACATCTGGGCGACAAGACTACCTGACTTTCATCTTCTTGATTTAATCTGCAAAATATGAATATCTGTTTTAGATAATAGGTATTAGAGAAAAATAATTGGATGTTATATTAAGTGATATTAATTTCTTTTAATGTCTAAAGTATTTTAAAGTCTTTCCTGAAAATTTAGTGTTAAGGTTATAAAGTGAAATTCCGCATTGCTTCTGACTCAAGACATGTTCCTTACACTGGTTAATTCTTTTCTGCCTCCGGGAAAGTTGTAGCTAAATACATGAACTGCAATTAAATACATTAGCGCAAGGGTAGAGGATTTTGTTAGCAGTGGCGGGGACGGCTTTTTTGGAACAGAGGCTCTGGATCTGTACTTATTCATGAAGAACAATACTGAAAACAAATATAATTACGTACTTAGCCAGGCTCCCAGCTCCTAACAGGTGGAGTGCACACAATAACAGGACCAAGCGCTCGCTGCCTCCCTCACTGCCCACTAATTCTGGTTCCACCTCTAAAAAACAACGCAAAGCACACACGATTTCTAGCACTACATTTTTGTTTGTTATGTTGGTTGGCCTGCCCGCATGTGGTTATCATAGACAAGATTATAAATTATATATCATAGACGAAATTTAAATTTGTATCAAATGTATCTATTGTCTATAACATAGAGTCTATAACTATAACCATAAATAATCCATACGTATAACGGCTTTTGACGTTACTTCTTACTTTCAAATTTTATTATGTTTCGAAGACGAAAGTGCTGTGTACCTTGTTATTTGAGTATAAAATAAATATGTGACACTGGTTTCTCAGATATGAATATACTTAAAGAGTGAATTTGTAAAATATCCAACCTAGAGATGCTATTCAAATTCTCAAAATTGTACGCGGCGTACATCAACAAACGTAAGTTTTCATCTATATTCATTCCAGGATTTGCAAGTCCTTCTGAAGAAGTTCGCAGACACTTTGAAGCCTACCACTTATCATAACTTTCATAAATTTTTATCTCGTATTTTTGTAGAGATGCATAATCTCAGCTTGCTATAAATAAGTTCGCAGGTATTTCACGGTAGCTATAGCCGTCTTTACACCACAAAAATGTATTTATCCGATTAATTTATCAAACTTTAAATTATATGAAATGTGGTACATTGGTAGCTTATAGCAGAATTTTTTTATCAGAATAGTTTGCATTAAAAGTCTTCACTTAATAAGCTTTGCCTAATATTAGAATAAAAAAATATATGTATTTGACATTTTGAATCCTCATTTCCCAACTTACAAATATAATTTATTTTTCAGAGATAGCACAAGGAGACATTAGCCAAGCTGAATTTTGTATTGACACTGAGTGAGTGTGGTGAGTACTAGTTCCCTAGCCCTAGTGCACTCATAGACACCTTTCAAGGTATCTGTATTTTATTCTCGGTCGACCTGTTCATTATATCACAAGATTAATTATAATGACAAGTCACACAAGACTGATGTAATAAAATTTTATAGCATTATATTTTTGTTTCTTTTTTTTTTTTTTACTATGTTTAACAACACTTAGAAATCGTGTGTTGTTTTTTTAGAGGTGGAACCAGAATTAGTGGGCAGTGAGGGAGGCAGCGAGCGCCTGGTCCTGTTATTGTGTGCACTCCACCTGCTGGGAGCTGGGAGCCTGGCTGCCAAGCAGCACCCCCTCGCCAGGACCCTGCATTCTTCCAGTTAAGAATGGTAAGCCCACTTTGTCATAATTATTTTTCAGTCATATATGTTTGTTACTGTAATTCAAATAAATATTTGTTGCTATCCATAAGACAAGTATTTTATATGTCATTGAAAATATATTACGAACACTAAGTACGTAATTATATTTGTTTTCAGTGTTGTTCTTCATGAATAAGTACAGATCCAGAGCCTCTGTTCCAAAAAAGCCGTCCCCGTCACTGCCAACAAAATCCTCTACCATTGCGCTATTCGTATGGAAAACTCGATGTATTTAATTGCAGTTTATGTATTTAGCTACAACTTTCCCAGAGGCAGAAAAGAATTAACCAGTGTAAGGAACATGTCTTGAGTCAGAAGCAATGCGGAATCCAAGCGACTTACATATAAGCATATTGTTACATCCAACATCCAATTATTTTTCTCTAATACCTATTATCTAAAACAGATATTCATATTTTGCAGATTAAATCAAGAAGATGAAAGTCAGGTAGTCTTGTCGCCCAGATGTTAAACCGATCTTGTTAAATGATGCAAAGGAGACTATGAGCCAATGTATTACTAAAGAAACAACTGTTTATACAACTAAAGTATGCAATGTAACTTAGACATGTACATTTTTTATAATTTCTTGTAAATCACTCATAATTTAATATCTATTATCCGCCCACTCCATTGCGATGAAT
This sequence comes from Eubasilissa splendida, assembly GCA_031772225.1. Taxonomy (NCBI): domain Eukaryota; kingdom Metazoa; phylum Arthropoda; class Insecta; order Trichoptera; family Phryganeidae; genus Eubasilissa; species Eubasilissa splendida. The sequence continues at coordinate 47,492,671 of CM062845.1, forward strand.
TGTGAGGATGATGAGAGCGATGAATTAATTAATAGAGCATTGTTATTGAAGGAGACCAACAATATGTATTTATTGCTCTTCTTCAAGTTTCTAAAGTTGTGAAACATCCACCTTAAAGAATGCACCACCATCTGTTGTTGATGAAAGAAATAGGAAATTTTGAGGAATGTATAAAATATGTAAAAAAAATTTCAAACATTTCTTTTGTTTTTGTACCTCAAATAACTTTTTTTAAATTCCCGGGAGTACAAAATTACAATTTTATCAGATCGCCACATGCCTAATATATGTTATAAATTTAATATTGCTGCTCATCTTAATTATTAGTTTTAAATACAATAGAGATTCAGTAAATAATTTGATTTTAAATTTAACATAAAAAATGAACATTTATACATGATGCAAAGACGTTAATCATATTTTAAATGGTCGGTTAGGCTTAAATCCTTTTTCATACCCAGTCAAAAAATGGCACGTAATGGCACGTTCTTAAAAATAATAAAAATAAAAATCGAGCATGTTCATTCTTTCAGAGTAATAATTTATAATAAATTTAATGTATTCTAATGTAGAATATATTATTTTTATAGTGCAATTAAATTATCCAATCACTTTGGTACCACTTAACAAAATCTCACTTATTGTGCAGATATACTTGCTATGGAATTTGGCCATTTTTATACATTTATGTAAAGTCATCAATAATATACTTCAAATTAATGTAATTGTTATGTTTGCAATAGGTTCGGTGACAATAATGTATAAAATAAGTTAATGTAATGTTTTCAGTATGGTCGGTGACTAAAATATATTATGAATAACATTGAATTTCAAATCTATGCACAAAGCGATAACCATTTTGTATTATATTAATAATTTAATATGATTATTATGCAAAGACAATTAACTATCATACAAAACCTATATAGTGTTGCAGGGATGGTCTCATATAATGTATTATTTTGTATAATCACTAAGTAAATCAATATTTTTCATTATCAATTTAATTTAACAATATGTGCAGTACAAATTCTTTATTCAATTATTTGACTTTCGAATTTAAAATACAAATAAAATAAAAATGTTCTTGGGTTTCCACGATCGTTCAGAATCTTATGTATATAGTTTTATGGGCTAATCTGCGTGTATATTTGACCAGAAAACTATTCACAGAACAAATAAAATAATTATCACAAAATAACTACCTTATTGGCCTCTGGATATTTTTGGACCTAAAGAATATTAGCATTTAGAGCTGCAATATCGAATAATTCGAAAAGACCATTGTCTTGTAGCCACCACACAAATATTTCTTAGTCATTTTATCGCCCGTATCGTAATTTTGTTAAATAATAATTCACCACCTGCAGATTGTATGAATTGGTCAAACTTTGTTGCAACTTTTTTATCTTTGCATTATCACATTTTTATCTTGTCTTATAATTTATATTCATTGTCACATTGTCAATTTTCTTTCCCTATTTTTCTGTTATTCTAGAATTTGCATATTTCGCATAATAAATATTTTAAAACAAGCTTGACATCTTTATTGTTTAACCAAATTCCCATTTTCAACAATAGATGTAATTTTATATATTTTTGTTACGAAAATTTAAAATTATTTCTATTGATTGAAAAACATTATTTTCGATAGAAAAACTATTTTTCTATCGAAAATAAAAAAAAATCGATTTTTAAATTTTTTGGAAAATCAAACATTTCAAAAAAAGAGCGGCAAAATCTGTGAATTAGTACCCACATTTGCGTTAGATTGCGCCACTGCACCTTGCTGTGGTACCGCATATCTCTTATTTATGCACTCTTCTTCGAAGACACCCATAGATAAGAGATATACTTAGATTAACAACTCTAAAGAAAAAACGGTACCACAGCAAGGTACAGTAGCGCAGTCTATCACAAATGTGGGTACTAACAGCTTTTGCCGCTCTTTTTTTGAATGTTTAATTTTCCAAAAAATTTAAAAATCCAATTTTTTAATTTTCGATAGTAAAATAGTTTTTCTCTCGAAAATAATGTTTTTTAATCGATAGAAATAATTTTAAATTTTCGTAACAAAAATATATAAAATTACATCTATAGTTTAAAATGGGAATTTGGTTAAACAATAAAGATGTCAAGCTTGTTTTAAAATATTTATTTAATTAAATCCGTTAATTTAAGTCAGAAAGAATGTCAAATAAGACTGACAACACACAGTATACATACATACAATATAAAAAAAATATGCTACATATTTGTAAAATTGTGGAATTTACAAAGAATTAACTAAATTAACACATTTTAATTTATATGACGTGACCCTGAAATTTGTTACCCATTACATTAAAAAAAAAAAAAACTTATTAGGTCTAGGCTTTAGATCTCGAATATAACGCGAATGTAATTATTTGAAAAAAAATATTTAAAAAACATTGTGTTATATCCAGGCCAATACGGTAGTTATTTTGTGATAATTATTTTATTTGTTTTGTGTATAGTTTTCTGGTCAGATATACACGGCAGATTAGCCCAGAAAACTATACAAATAAGATTCTGAACAGTCGTGAAAACCCAACATTTTCATTTTATTAGTATTCTAAATTCGAAAGTCAAATAATTTAATAAAGAACTTGTACTGCACATATTGTTAAATTAAATTGGTAATAAAAAATATTGATTTACTTAGTGATTATTCACAATAATACATTATATAAGACCATCCCTGCAACACTATATAGGTTTTGTAGTTAATTTATGATAACTTCGACAATACCTCTGTCGTAGATTCTTTGAATAACAATGAAAAGAGTGTATTTTCCGTCTCTCTAGATTTCTATCCAATCCTATCCTGGAACAATTCATATTATCTAAGTTGAAATTTTGTCAATTCTTTACCAATAAGTGACTATTTGTCTTAAATCTATAAAATACATATTATATGATTTTTAAGGAAAACACATTATTGCGAAGTTGCAGTTTATTTTTCAGAACAGTTCTAAAGTACCAACAAAAATATTTTTTTGATAAATTGATATTTTCTGTATATTTTTCTAGTTACTACATTTTATTTGTAATATTATTTGATTGGTGTAACTTTGTTTCAAGTCATTGTGATTTTACATATTTTATACATTCCTCAAAATTTCCTATTTCTTTCATCAACAACAGATAGATGGTGGTGCATTCTTTAAGGTGGATGTTTCACAACTTTAGAAACTTGAAGAAGAGCAATAAATACATATTGTTGGTCTCCTTCAATAACAATGCTCAATTAATTAATTCATCGCTCTCATCATCCTCACAATTCATCGCAATGGAGTGGGCGGATAATAGATATTAAATTATGAGTGATTTACAAGAAATTATAAAAAATGTACATGTCTAAGTTACATTGCATACTTTAGTTGTATAAACAGTTGTTTCTTTAGTAATACATTGGCTCATAGTCTCCTTTGCATCATTTAACAAGATCGGTTTAACATCTGGGCGACAAGACTACCTGACTTTCATCTTCTTGATTTAATCTGCAAAATATGAATATCTGTTTTAGATAATAAGTATTACAGAAATATAATTGGATGTTATATTAAGTGATATTAATTTCTTTTAATGTCTAAAGTATTTTAAAGTCTTTCCTGAAAATTTAGTGTTAAGGTTATAAAGTGAAATATTAGTCGAACACAGATATTTTGATGTTAAAGCAGACACTGTATTTTGAAATGTGACGATGTGCGTAAATTGAAAAATTCAAGGAACATTTTAAAGATCTATGTAATATATGGCAGTCAATACTCAATAGCATGATGACTGACAAGCTGTAAAGATTCGGAAGGACAATATTAGATTACCTGAACATTGATTTATTTCTTTATTTAATCTTACAAAGTTTTACAATAATCTTTATTAAATACTTCCCATTATTTAGCTCACTAGGTAAATGAACATCTTTGGAATAAGCTGCTTGCTGACCACTTCATACACATCCTTTGGTAGAATCTGGCATATATGGACCCAGTAATCATACTAATATTCATACTGATAATTTTGGAAAAATATATTTTTGAAATATATAAGTCGTTTAGATTCCGCATTGCTTCTGACTCAAGACATGTTCCTTACACTGGTTAATTCTTTTCTGCCTCTGGGAAAGTTGTAGCTAAATACATAAACTGCAATTAAATACATCAAGTTTACCATACGAATAGCGCAATGGTAGAAGATTTTGTTGGCAGTGGCAGGGACTGCTTTTTTGAAACAGAGGCTCTGGATCTCATTGGATTGGATTCATGACGAACAATACTGAAAACAAATATAATTACGTACTTAGTGTTCGTAATATATTTTCAATGACGTACAAAATACTTGTCTTATGGATAGCAACAAATATTTATTTGAATTACAGTAACAAACATATATGACTGAAAAATAATCATGACAAAATGGGCTTACCATTCTTAACTGGAAGAATGCAGGGTCCTGGCGTGGAGGTGCTGCTTGGCAGCCAAGTGCGCACAATAACAGGTATTTTGTTAGTATGAAAGTTTGCACCCCCTGCTTGAGAGTGAATATGTGAAATATCCAACCTAGAGATGCTATTCAAATTCTCAAAATTGTACGCGGCATACATCAACAAACGTAAGTTTTCATCTATAATCATTCCAGGATCTGTAAGTCCTTCTGAAAAAGTTTGCATTACCTGAGGTTTTAGTCATTACCTCGGCCCGATGCCACATTTATTTAAAATACATTCGCAGACACTTTGGATATTCACTCTCAACAGGGGGTGTGAACTTTCATACTAACAAAATACCTGTTATTTTTCTCTACTTTTTTCTGTCTTATTATACATTATTGTTATGTATTTTTTACGCGTTGTATTCTTTGGGATATTTATGAGGATTACAATGAATACCAACTCAATATCATTAATATTTTTAAAATAAGACTTTTGGGGTTATGTTGTACCCCATTCCGGAACGGGAGTGTTAAAGACGTAATCACTAAGACTGCAAAGGAATCTCAAAACCATCCTGTCCAAACAAGAAGAATCCCTGGATCCCAGAAATTACTTCAATTTTGAAAAAGAGGACTTAAAAAAAGGACTAATAACACCAGATGATCGAGAAACGTATGCAAGGCTTAACAGAGAGGTGCAAAAGAGCTGTCGCAAAGACAAAAGTGCTTATATTGACAATATCTGTGAAGAAATAGAAATCCATCCATACAACAACTAACCAAAAAAAACCTCTTTCAGAAAGTAAGGATCCTTCCAACAGATTTCAAACCAAAGTCATGAACTATAGAAGACAAACATGGTCATCTCATAACAGAAATTGACAAAGTCACGGAGAGATGGGAGGAATATTGCACAGAACTGTATAAGGATGAAGATTCACCAGTCATAAGAATGGAACAACAAAACATAGAACCAGACGTAATGTCTAGTGAAGTTCAATATGCTATTAAAAAGCTTAAACATGACAAATCCCCAGGAAATGATGGTATAACTGCGGAATTGCTGAAAGAACTGGACGATGAAGGTGTCAAGTTCATAGATTGCAACCGCAATAAAGTTTGGAAATCTGGTGAATGGCCACAAGAATGAGTGGAATCAACTTATATCTCATTACACAAGAAGAGATCTACTAGAAAGTGCAAAAATTATAGAGCGATTGCATTCATATCCCATGCAAGCAAAATACTTTTGCAGATTATTAGTAATTGTCTGAAGTACTACACAAGCTGGCAGATACCTCAAGAACAGGCTGGCTTTGTAAAGGGTAAAACAACTCGGAAGTAAATACTTAAAATTCACCATCTTGTGGAAAAAAGAAGAGAATTCCTATCGCCAGTCATGTTATGCTTCATCGACTATAAGAAAGCATTTGACTGCGTGATATGAAAATGCATGTGGAAAGTACTCGGTGAGATGAAAGACCCAGAACACCTTGTGCATCTCATTTGCAATCTATATTTGGATAATACCGTCACATTCAACTCCATCTCTTCTAAAAAGTTTAAAGTGCGAAAAGGAGTCGGACAAAGTTGCATAGTGTCTCTAGACCTTCTCAACATATATGGAGAATACATCATGAGAAATGTGCTCGAAAACTGGAATGGTGGGGTAAAAATTGGAGGCAAGAAGATTTCTAACCTCAGGTACGCAGACGATACAACTTTGATCACTTGATCAGAAGAAGAAATGACTACACTACTCTTGTCCCATTGAAGAAAGTAGAAAATTGGCCCTTGAGATAAATAAGAAAAAACAAAGCTATTGATCAATGATTGACATAACCAGCTTTCACAAACAGATGCCCTTCTAGACCTTGAAATTGTCAAGAATTTAAATTATCTCGGATCCATAATTACCGGCAACGGTAGCTGCAAGCCAGAAATTAAGTTCTATGTCTAGACTTGACATTGAATATGGAAAGACAGCGGTATTTTCAAGACAATAAAGGTCAGGCTTGTACAATCTTCGGTGCATTCTATATTTTTATAAGGTGTGGAGTCATGGACCCTGAAAGCAAAGGAGAGAAGATGGATTGATGCCTTTGGATGTGGTGTGGAGACACATGTTGCGCATTCCATGGACGGTGAGACGCACAAATGTCTCCATTCTGCAGGAACTGAACATCAAGGACAGACTCTTAACTGTTTGCCTGAGATGAATTCTTCAATTTTTTTGGGCATCTTGCGAGAAGATAAGATAGCTTGGAGAAGCTTGATGTGGTGGGCCATGTCAAAGAACAAAGAGGAAGAGGAAGATTCCCCACCCGTTGAACCGAGCTTGCGGAAAAGGCATCAGACACTTCTCTGGTGCCAGGACTGGTGGGGGAGCACAATCCAGAGGGTGGATGGGCATGGAGATTGCGGTCCTCAGTCATGAGGAACTGTCGTGGATGATCTACTTTTAATAAATTTAGTCCGCTTCACAAATTATGGTTACACTTAGACCCGCGTTATGTCTTACACAGAGAGTTACTGATACTAATCACTCTAATAACAATTCCGGGAAACGGTGGGACCTTTTAATTGGTTATTTTTCTAACGCATAGGTGCATGCAATAACTATATTGCCCAGGGCTAAGCAGTTTGGATACTCTGGATGAAACAAAATCTTCCAAATACTAATAGACAATACGTGTGTTACCAACCAAACAAAAAGTGGTCGCCTCAAATCGCTTTCGCTAGTGTACGAGCGGATTCACCCGACCGAAGTCGAGCTCTTCACACTCGTGACGCAGACCCGAAAGTCTCCACCGGGCCGAGGGAGCGGGCCTGAAGGCGGCTGGACGGCGGTTCCGAAGGATGAGGTGCGGAAATTCGGATATTTGGCGCACTGCAGACGAGAAGATAGTGAGCCCCGTGGGAGCTTGGATATACTGGTTTTATGGAGTATCGGATTGGGTAATCCCTGTCTCCTTCATCTTGTAGTATCAGGTCGTTGGGAGTTGGAATGATAGTGTGAATTTATTTTTAGGTAAAGGTTGAAAAATAATTGAATTTAAAATTGAGTGATGCAATGTCAAGATTTTAGGTTGAGCCGAGGTTGCGTAATGATTTTATAATTTGAGATACGGTTAAATTTAGCGAGTCGAGTCTTTAGTCTATTTTAAATTGAATTATTCTTAAGGCGACAGGGTGACTGATAGGTATTTTTATTTTAAAGTGAAGTTTTGATGAATTTTTATTTTTGTTTGAGAGATTATAAGAGTACCGTTTTTGACCTTTTGTGTTTGCCTTTTATACGTTCGTCGTAGTCCCCCAGTAAGCTTATTATAGGGTTGGAGTGGTTTGCAAGGCTTGCATAAAATGGTGTTGAAATTTTTTCAATATATTATTTTATGAAGGGGATTCCAGTGTCGTGGTGAAGTTGATTTGTTCTTATGAATCTTGGTGCATCTAGTGCGATGCGAAGAGCCCTGTTTTGTATGACTTGTCATATTTATATTTGTTTTGGCAGCACTGCCCCATCCCATGTGGGGGCTGCATAGGTCATGATGGGTCTGATTTATAAATTAATAATTTGTTTTCGATTGATAATTTGCTGCTTCTACCCACCAGTGGGTAGAGAGCGGACAGGGCTTTGGATGCCGTGTTGGCTTTATCTTGTATATGGGCTCACCAAGTTATGCGTGAATCGAGTGTTAGCCCTAAATATTTTATTTCCTTTTTCCAAGGGATCTCCTGGCCGAATAATTTTATTTTCACGGGAGGAGCTATTGATTATTTTGTAAACAAGATGGCTGCTGTTTTACTAGGATTAATTTGAGTTCGCCAGTCGATACACCATTTTTCGAATTTGGCAGTGTGTTCTTGGACTCTGGACTATGGCCAGGAGGGGGAGGCGTGATGCAGAGGATACTGCAGTATCGTCTGCAAATTGTGATATTAACGTATTGTGGTCAATGGATATGTAAAAAATTGGAGCTAGTACGGCTCCTTGGGGGACTCCGGCGGTTGATTCGCGTGTGGAGGATAGAGCGCCTTTTACTTTTACTGCAAATGTCCTGTTTTCAAGGTAATTTATTATAAGGTGGGTAATTTTATTTTTGAGGCCTGCCCTCGCCATCATGACGATTAGAGCTTCTCTCCAGACATTGTCGAACGAGATTAGGGCTGTCGATTTTTTTATATTAAATCCTAATGTTATTTGTTCGGCGAGTCGTAATAGTTAATGGGTTATAGAGTGCCTGGCGCGAAACCCATATTGATGGTCTGGAATTAGTTTTTTGTCTTCTAGTTCTATTTTTAATCTTAAAATTAGCAATTCGTTGTTTTTGAATGATGAATGTCGATATAAAATATTCTTGTATTTTAACTATATTTAAAAGTTTATGTTGTAAATTACTTTTTAATAAACACTATTATTAATATTTATTCAGAGAACCCAATACATTTTTTTCTCCACATAAGATAAGCCTCTTAAAATCCCTTTTGGAGAAAAGAAAAGATGTTTTATTGAATAAAAAAACAAATGCTGCCCACATGAAGAAGAGGGAATATTTATGGATCGCATTACGCAGCGATTTTAATGCGCCATGCCCAGGAAACAAATGGAGAAGTACGAAACAGCTTCGAAATAAGTTAGGTTAAATGTGTAATGTATGTGGGAAAACAGAATATCGTTAGTTTTTTGAGGAAGTCATTTACATTTTAACTATATTTGTCTATATGATGGTGCGTGCATATGTTTTAGATATTGCTTCTGGGAGCAGAAACCGGATCCAACCTTCCACACAGGCGTCCACTTCACTCACATTAGAAGCAGAGACTGACACTGACTGTATCGCAATGTCTGAGCCAATATGTGTGGTATGGAGTAAAATATATTTTCACTTCTTCAATAATATATTTATATTTAACTTTATAGCTTTGTTTTTATCTACGCTTATTTTTATTTTCAGTGTACATTGTTTCCTGAAGAAGATACCATAGGTATCGATACATGTAGAATAATCAATAAATAGCGGTTTATACAATGTATTTTTTCTAATTATTTATAAAATATATTTGATTTTTTATCACTCGTTTTCCCTTTAATACGGTACCTGTTAAAAACAAATAAATACAATGCACACTCCAGTTGCAAGCAGATCAATTATAAAAATGCAATATGTTTTTATTTTCATAGGTGGAAGATGTTGAGCACAGGCCTGAATCCTGAAATCTTGGAGTTGCAAATGCTAATACGTTTAAATTAACTCTAACCAAAACCTCCTCTAAAAAGTGAGAAGAATGATAATTCACAATATAATTAATTAATTTTCCATATATGCACACTTACATAATGTAAAAAAATATAAATACAGTAGAATCACGATTATCCGGATTGTTCAAAATACAGTACTTTTTAATACATTTTGCGTCGTAATAAAACTATAACTTGACATTTATAAATAATTTATGTTTAAATTACATCATTTCTATAGCAATGATCTGTCTGGACACTCTGTAGTGATACAATACGCGTTGTTACACGAACCGCTGGTTATGGATATCAATCAAATCATTTGGGGCAGTATTTAAATAATTATTTTTAATATTACCGATATGTCATCCAAAAGAAAACGTGTTGTATTATCAATAAAAGACAAATTGGATATAATCAATGGTTTGAAACGCGGTGACTCGGTTCGTTCTTGGTCTAATAAATATGGATCTTAGATATAAAAAAACAAAGTGAAAAAATTATGAAATTTACTAAATGTTTAATGTCAGAAGATGGAACATCAGAGCGTAAAGTTATGAAAAAATCAGGAAATTAAGAAGTTGAAGAGTGTATATTTATGTGGTTCATACAAAGACGATCATCTGGACAGCCAATATCTGGTCCATTATTGTGTGAAAAAGCAATATTTTTCAATACAAGATTAAATGGAGATCCCACCTTCAAAGCGAGTATGGGCTGGCTTGAAAAATTCAAAGGACGACATGGTATCAGGGAACTTGAAGTTCACGGGGAAAAGCTTTCAGCTGACATACACATTGAAGGTGTTCGTGGAGAAGGAAGGATTTGACGAAGAATTTATTTACAATTTAAATTGGATGAAACTACCCAACAAAATAATACTGCACCAGGGTGCAAATAATAATAATAATAAAAACTAGTAAAGAATGTGGCATCATTATGGTGTGTGCCAATGCAGCCACTGCTTGTCATTGGGAAATCAAAGAAGCCCAGATGCTTTAAAAATATCAGAAGTCTTCCGATTGAATATGACCATCAGAAAAAAGCCTGGATGAATGGTGAAATTTTTAAACGATGGTACGAAAAGCAACTCATTCCAGAATTGAAAAAATATCAAAACTCCATAGATAAAAGAGGAAGAAAATTATTATTACTAGACAATGCACCGTCCCACCCATCTATAGAATGTTTAAACCAGATCGATGAAATGTTTACGGTAAAATTTCTTCCACCAAATGTCACGTCAGTAATACAATCGATGGATCAGGGTGTGATAGAAACAGTAAAACGCTTATATAGAAAACAGATGCTTCGACCATTATTGCTAGCAGACGAAAATAATGAAGAAACAGTTATCAGGTTCCATAAGAAAATAAATTTAAAAGACTGTTGCTACATGGCAGCAGAGAGTTGGAATTCTATAGATATATCAACTTTGAGAAAATCACGGAATAATATTTTGATAAAACCATTAGTAAATTCCAGTAACACAGTAGAAAGTAGTATAGGAGACAATGCGGAAGCAATAGCACAAATTTCGAAGAAGATGTAACCGAGTGGTCAAATTGCGATGCGAACGATCCTGGATTCCAAATTTTGAATGATGAGGAAATAATTAAAGAAATATCTGCGTCAGATGAACAAGATCGAGAAGATGAAGAAGAGTAAGAGATATTGGTCCTACACATTCTGAAGCTTTTCAGTGTTTATATGTCGCCATCAAGTGGTTTGAGAGCCAAGAAGAGTGTATTCAAGAAGTATTCGCGATTTAGCAGCTTCAAAAAGAACAACTAGCTTTGAGCAAAAATGAATAATTGAATTTCTTAATAAAAAATAATTTAATATTGAAGCTATATGTAAATCTAGACAAATAAAAATTATTCATTGTGGATGTACATGTCTTTCACTATCAATTATGATTTTTTTCGATTATCCGGATTTTTCCTTATCCGGACTAATTTCATCCCCAATTAGTCCGGATAATCGAGGTTCTACTGTATTAGATATCGATAATGTTTTTATTTAGTTTAATTACTTCATTTATAATATATACCCTTTCTTCATTCGCAGATAAATCAAAATGCAAAATGAATTCAACCATCCCAAATTATTTGCTTCTTTGGGTGCTGAAAAATTAAATCACATCAGAGATAAAAAATGATCTCAGAAATGAGTGCAGAGGGGCAGGAACAGTTGATTGCCCTTAAATCGGAAATGCAGTCACGCTAAATAAACAATCAATTAGAGCTGCATGCACTAGATATAAGTCATCGGCAAGAACTTCATGTATGCCAGCAGTCTACTCTCGCTGAGTCATGGCGAGAGGAGCCGAGCACGAGAATGTACTGCGGCTCTCGGCTTGCATTGGCTACTCTCGTGTCGATTCAGGTCGTCTCATGCCGTCTGCCCTCGCCGCAAGTGCACCAATGATCCAATGTTCAATAAGGCTTCATGGCGTGTGTACTTAGACCAAAAGCACCATAGCCCGAGAAAACATTGGGCAAAGCGACGTGTGATCCTGGCAAAGATCACATGAGAGACACATTGAAAACACTAAACAATGCAATCAGCCAAAGGACGTCTTAGAATGAAAATGAATATGACCTATATGGAAAAATATTGACAAAAAACTCAGGAAAATTCCAGAAAATGAAAGGGAGTTGATAATGTACGAAATTGATGGGATTTTTATAAATAAAATGAATCCAAATGTTTCTGAATTTCCTCCCAAGTCTTTATCCAACCCCATTTATCACCTGGCATCATCATCATCCTCATCAGTATCTCACTCCCCGCAGGACAGACTTCCGACTAATTTTTCCTCATAGTGACATGCATCATGGAATAGATATGGCACAGAGGGACGATATCGTAAAAAATGAATGTTTATCCTACAACAAAATATTAAAGAATGAATGAGCCTAATTATGTTAACTTTATATATATATATATTTTTCTTTTAAATCAATTTCTGTTATATATTCCATGCTACTTGTGTAACTGCACATTTTTTTTTAAATAATTTATTTTGTAAAAGCCCATAAGGGCGTGAATTCAATATAATGTAATGAAAACTTTTACTCGTTTTTAGATTCAGGACAAATTATTAATTTTTGACAGATCTTTGATTAGGTTCTCCAGCACCTACATTTATTGAAGTTGTTAGCTCAGGTGGATAGAACATTTCTCTTTCGTCCCAAGCTTACTTGGAGTCTGACACTATATGCTTTTTGTGGTCAGGGTATCGAAATAAAAGGTTTATGTACAGTTAGTACAGAATGACAATTAAATTTAGGTATCATGAACAGAACATGGACAGTACAGCATTGAGATGTTTATGATTACGGAAAATACTATTAAAAATTACATATGAACATATAGCATAATTTAGAAAACACAATATAAGGAATAGGTATTTCTGAGTGTGCGGTATTTAGGCCCACATCGCATTTGCTAAAATTATAATATTAATAAACAGAATTTACATGTTGTCTTTGGTTAAATGGAGAGTAATATTTCTTTTAATCTTATTTTTAATTGAGGAACTGGTTCATACAAAGTTGTGCTAGGTTTTATACCAAAAAATGGACACCGGGGAGACACCGAACGGATATTAAAATCATAGTCGACCGAGTCTAATTATTATACTAGATCAAGGGTTACCTCATCAGGAAATAAAAGTATAAGATGTTAACGTAACTAGAGATGGTCGAATATGGTTCTATTATGTAGGCACGTTTGATCAGAACTTGCTTGTATGTAAGTACTAGTGCTCCAGTTTTACAAATGATTGTTAATTTTCTTTTTCTTAATTAAATTGAAAGTGACAAAAAGTTATAGACAACACCAGAGTCCAAGCTAGAAATAAAATTTATTACGAAGAGAAGTAAAAGTCGATGAAGTAAATCGGTGGTTATTATAATTTCTAAGGCGATCGAAGATAATTTTTCACTGTCAATTGGTTTTCCAAAATTTATATGCGTAGAAAATTGGAAGAATAATCACTGTCAGCAAGAGTTGAAAGATCCAGATTAAAAGAATTTGACGAGGTGGAAGTTTACAGGAAACGCTGAACACTGGGGCACACAATACCTTTGTTGTAGACGTGACTCATGGTGACGGTGTATCTAATGACACGCGGAGCCTGGGGGTTGTTTATATACCCTTTCATAGTGCGGTTATGGCAGAATACAGGAGAGAGGGAAAGGCTGGACACACCCTTAACACATACGGAATATTTTCATAGAGGAGGGACTCGTGACGCGATGTTTCTGGTTTTGTTGGAACGGCACGTGTGCACTCGGATATTCTATTTTTAGACGGTACTTCCTGTTTACGCGTGACTTTACCGGTACTGGATGATGAAATTTGCACGAAATATTAATATTTGCACGGAGTCAATTTGGAAGCAATTCAAAATGATTATTATTTTCTTTAATTTCTTTATTATTTATTTCGTAATGCCTATGTTGTACAAGGAATAAATGTTTATTTTTATGAAGATTTAGTAATTTATGTTGAATGAATTTAAAAGACGAGTATGTGGCGAAATTATATACATGGCAATAAACAAAATAAATATTGTACATCGTCATTTCTTTAATTGTTTTTAATTTTTAAAATAAAAACATGTAATAAACAATAATTTGCAGAACACTTTTATTACCTTAATTTGATCCTTAAAAACTTCATTCAGAGCTGAATAAACTTCAGGGACGATTCTCGATAAAATTTCACTGGAAATTTTGAAAAGAAAGTGCAGATTCATGTAGCTATCGCCAGTAGCCAGAAACCTTAATATAATTTCTTGACTAATTTTAGTCGGAATATTCAACAGGTTTATTGATCTTTTAAATGTATCTTTGTTTACCTTAAATTTAGAGTATAACTTTAGCAACAAATATATTAAACAGTATTCATCTTATTCTATTGCGATGAATTGAAGTCATCCACCATCTTCTTTGTTTCCAACGATTTTTAATTTTCGTTTTACAGTAAATATTCACGTAATTGTAATATGCATATGCATAAATAACTGAAACGGCGGCAATTTCTACATTATTAGTGATGGGTCTACAGTGGACAAAGTACTTCAATGAACTACTTCGTTATACTCACAGTTCACATGTTTTCAATTGTGCTAACACTTCAATGCTTCGATAGTTCATACATCACACAGGAAGCGTCCAGAACATGAAGAGTTTCATTCACACACACACCCTAAAAAATAACACAGTTACAGTTAGCTGTGGCGTGTAACTCGTTCCTGTAGCGCCCTGGTGGGGTGGGGGTGATCAGCACTCTGTGTGTATGGATAGTTCGCATCCCTGCAACGCTTTGGCCGGTTTTTCACAATTATTTATGATTACATAATACGGAATATTAATTGATCTTAACACATTTTTTTCTTAAACAACATAATTCATATTATTATATTGCTTCGAGTGAATACACAAGAAAAGATTAAAAAATGCTTTAGAATTATTTATTATATACGAATATAGGTGATTAAGAATCAATATTTTTTTAAATAGCTAGGAAAAGCAGAGCAGCACACAAGCAAATGGTTAGCATAAAAAAATCCTATTAAACTAGAATGTTCATTCGTACGTGAAAGTGGGTGATAAAGAACACTTTTATTATAGTTGGAAAAAGCAATAGTAAACTACATTATAAATCATTTTTAAGGTTAACATTTAGAAAAAGTATTTCTGATGCTTTTTTTCCTGATAGTCTATTTCGCTTCTCACTAACTACTTGTCCCGCCTTAGAAAAGATTTGTTCGCTGGGTACTGAAGTGCCTACCACATACAATCTTTTGTTATTTGGTATAGTCTTGGAAAAATATTTTTTCTTTCTTCCCACCAAATAAAGGGATCAGACGTTCACGGCAGTAACGATTCTTCCAAAAATGTATCTACTTCTACGCGGCTCGCAGCAGTTGGGTGATCATTACGTATCAGACTGTACGCTCGTGTAGAAGGGAAGTCTGTGAACTCGACGGGGTATTCTGTATTTCAATTTCTTCTATTATGTTTACACCACATGCTTGTTTTAATATTAATTATCTGGCAGCCTCAACCTCAGCCTTTTTGAACCTGGGGTCCAATATTGTGGCCTCAGCTATAACTGGATTGTTCTCCACTTTGTAAATTTTTTTGTTTAATTCTTCCAATAATGTGTTTGCCATATTTACTATTGGCATCGGAATACCATCCTGGCAAATAAACTTCTGGCAATGTTTCCTCATTGCATTACTGAGGAGGATGATTTTGGAGGTCGTTACATTTCTTTTGCTGCTCATTTCTTCTGTAATATTTTAAAATACTTTAAGCAAGTCGCAAACATTTTGCATAACGATAATATCATCAGGTGTTAACTTGCATTCTTTTTAGTTTCTAAGCCATTACTGCTTCTTTTAAAAAATTCCACAATGTTTTTTGTTTTTTTTCGAAGGATGTCTATTTGAGAGATTCCTCTTTGAATAATGATGTTAATCGTTTCGCTCAAACGATTAACATGTGTGTTTTTTAGATAATTTGAAACAAGAGAGTAACTTTGATTCCAAATTTGTGTCAATGATAAAATGGGCGGTTATGGAAATATAGGATTCATTTGTAATCGACGTCCATTCGTCAGTTGTAATAATAATAATGTGTTTATTTCAACGTCATTAGGTTTTTTTTTTAACCTGATTCACCATAGAGATAATACATATTATGTAATACATTTAAGTTACGAAATAAATTTAATGTTATGAAAAAGAAAAAGATAACCAAGGAAAGTATTAATAAATAATAAATAAATATAAAGTAAAAAGTTCACACACAAAATATTAATATTACATATATAACTACTTCAGTCACAGCCACTGTTGTATATGTAGCTATTCTGTAGGCCCTGCCATCCTCTGGTCAGGGAACCAGCTTTCCATGAGAGCGCCGCTTGCACCAGAGAGTTGGTGCTGAGCTCCAGCCGCAGCTTTACGCCAGCAACTCGATGTCTCAGAAGCGAAACGAATCCATGTATACGGCCTTCGGTAAACATTGTAGATGCGCTGCAATAACGCGCCAATCCGAACAGTATTCTATATGAGTTGTTGTACTGAATTCGGAGACGGTTATACGTCACTTGCTTGTATTTCGACCAGAGCTCGCAGGTATACATGCTGGTGAAGAACAATTTAAACAGGATGCTCTTCACCTCCTCACTGCATCGGTAGAAACGCCGTGACAGCATATTTGCACGGACGCTCAACTGTCTCCTCTGCCGTTCTATATCATCATCGTCTTGTCCATCTTCATTGAATATATGGCCAAGGTATTTGACCTTATTTTGAACGCTCAATTTCGTCCCGTCCAGCCACACGGGAGGGATATTATCTGGCCCTTTTCCATATTTGAACGCCACTATGACCGATTTGCTGGCATTGTATGAAATATTGTGTTCACTGGCATATGTTTCACATATCTGTAAAAGCTTTCTTATCCCTTTTATAGATGGCGCTAGTATAACCATATCATCGGCATAACTAATGTGGTTCACATTTGTCTCGCCCGTGTGGCAGCCAATTTTTGCATCAGATAGTCGTTCGCTCAATTCGTCCATGTACATATTGAAGAGGATTGGCGACATGCACCCGCCCTGCCTCACCCCAGTGCGCAGGTAAAATGGCTCGGAGTCGACGCCTTCCCACTGCACTAAGTTCACTTGCTGTCTATGCCACCTATCAAGTATATCTACAACTGGTTGGGAAACGTTTCGTTCGCGCAATTTCATCCATACTTTGTATATCTGACACGGTCAAAGGCTTTGCTCAAATCTAGAAAGCACGAGTATATCGTAGTATTTCGACTTTTAAAATAGTCCACAGTTTGCTTTACGACAAAGATGGCATTGTCAGGAGACATATTCTTTTTGAATCCCATTTGGTTGTGTTCATGTTTATTGAAATCTGGTCCATAATGATTCTTTCAAAAGTCTTGTCATTATAGTGGCTAGCGATATCGGCCTATAGTTTTTGGGAGACGATGTATCCAGTTGTTTCGACTTTAATATGGGTACAATAATAGTTTTTGTCATATTCGCAGGTATGTATAGATGCTTGATCATGTTACTGAACAGTGTCGCCAGAAACAGGGATAGATACTCTCCTGCGTTTCTTACATGCTCAGGTGTCATGTCCAGGTGATTTGCCGGTTTTTGTAGCTTTAATTGCACAAATAATCATTTCACTTGTGACAATGGGTATGGCGTCTTCAGTTGATCGTTCAGCTGCGTGCATAGGGGAATCCTGACCATTGACCTCAGAAAATTCTAATCTGAATATTTTTGAAATTTCATGTATGTCCGATATTCCATTAATATGACTAGATGCCTGATGTTTTGGATTAGTTATTTTTGTTGTACTGTTCCAGAACTTTTTAAAGTCTTTGCTTTGAAATTGTGAGGCAATTTTATCCATTCGTAGCTGGTCGGCATTTTGTCAACAGTGTTTCAGTCTCTTTTTAAATATCACTCTTCAGATTCCTTCTTTCTTCGGCGATAGGACCGTTAGGGAACGTACCCATACTACGTGACCCGTTTAGGGGGGGGAGCGGAGTCTTCAAAATACTACGGTCAGTCACAGGAGGGGGGGGGCTCAGGTCTTTGTCACGTAGTCGATTTTAATGAGAGAAATCTCGTATTTTTTCGACTCATATTCGAATATAGCGCGGTGTTTAGCGCTTTGTAAACTCACAGTTGGTGGCGCTGACGCACTGCCGAGCGTCAACTGATTGAAAACAGACACTGTCAGTCAGTTTTTAGTTCAGTGAAGTTGTCAAGCAAGTCGACAAAAGTTCGTACTGACACAAAAATGTCGTTGTACGATCGGCTGTACAAAGCTTTTAATAAATGTTATAAAGATTCCTTGTCAATGCAAGCAATCCAAAAAAAAACAAACGAATTTTGGGTACCGTTAAGAGATGAACACAAAAAAAATCCAAAAGAGCTAGAGCGCCTTACTTTGTTAAAAGTCGAAGAACTCTGTCAGATTGGAACTAAAAAAAATGCTCATCTTCTCAATTATTTCGTTAAGGTGGGTATTCTAAGTGTATTTTGTCATATGCTTCAAACAGTTCATTTTTTTTTGCATGTTTTTAAAAGTTGATTGGAAATTATAACCTATGTGACTTCCAGCATTAATCTGACATGAACAAAGGGTATTACGGTCTTTATATTGTTTCACCTGATTTTTTTTTCTGGCCTGTACTGACTTATAAAAGCCGCTTGTTAATATTCTATTTGTTGCATGGGTTTGATGGTATATTTTTATAATGAAACATTTATTTCTGTTGTAAGAATAAATACCTTGTTTTCATGTCATTAATGTTTTGGCACCATAATAGACTAATAAATTTGTTTCTACTCTCGCATGTGTGAAAATTGGTAATGCCTGCTTCTTTTTTTGTATTTGGTAAATGTAGCTACCTGTACAAAAAGCTCTTCCCACGCAAGATAATCTCGAAGTGCTTCCCAACATTGAAGGTGATAATGTCGCGAGAGAGTCTCTTTCTATCACTTGGAAAGGTATAATCATCTACTTTTTGCTCTACCAGTGCCAATGATTTTTTTTTGTCAACTCTTGTAGGCCAAATCGCCTTTAAAAAATATATGTAACAGCTAAAATGAATTTTAACTGTAACATACATACTAACAACTTTCACGTAGCTCGTTTTAATTTCTCAATTTTATAGTTACTAATATAATACGAGTTAATACTTCTTTTTCTAGCCTCCAGTAACAATGAATATTCCGTTGACCAATCTTCTGATTTAATGCCTTTTTCATCTGTATCTAAAACAGTCTCGACATCAAAACCTTCTGCTTTGAAGCCTTCTTCATCTGTATCGACAACAGCCTGGACACCAAAACAGAACGCTTTGAAATCTGAAATTTCAGTACTTGAAGCTGAACTAAATGCTGTCGTAAGAAAGCGAGATGCAGGACTGGGAGACGAAGGGATTGAGAAGACAATAAAAAAATTACGGCATGATACTGATGGAAAGAAAAAACAGTTACAGAATAAAATAGTCCGTGCAACGAACATGCGAAAATTTAGGGTAAAACAAAAAGCTGAAATTTTGAGCCTGAAATCTGCTCATCCCAACATTCAATCCTCGTCTATAAGGACTCAGCCAGGACGTCCTTCTCTTGATGAAAATCAGTCAGGTCTTCTTCAAGTAATTTGTGATATAGCAACACATGGAAGCTCAGCTGCTGATCGGCGCCGATCAGAGGTTTTGAGAACTTGCAAGACTCTTGATGAATTGCATACACGGCTTGTTGAAGATGGATTTTCCATATCCCGGACCTCTACATATCGTAGGCTCATTCCAAAGTATTCTGGATCCTTGGAGGGTAAGCGTCATGTCACAACTGTGCCTGTGAGATTGTGTCGAGCGCAAACAGACAGACATCGAGACCACGTCGATCAACATTTTTGTAAAGCTACTGCTAATGGTCTCGAGGAACTTGCATCTATACTTGGGCCAGAACAGGTAGTTTTTATCTCTCAAGATGATAAAGCAAAAGTACCGATTGGAAAAACAGCTGCAAAAGTACAGGCTCCTGTTTTAATGCATTTGAATTACAAAGTGCGCCTCGATGACCACGATTTTGCTGTTGGAGTCCGTCATCAACTGACTCCTTCAGTATATGCTGGTATTACAATAAAAGAAAACTGCATGGGTAGGAAAGAAGCTGTTACATATTCTGGTCCAACATACATCGTAATCCGCAGTGGAAAACACAGCAGTTCAACAGCAGCAACTCATGCCAAAGACCTTAATAAACTTTTAACATTAGATGATTTTAAAAATTTAGCTCTAGGAAAGGATGGAAAAGTCAAGCCTGTAATGATTTTATCGGTCGATGGAGGACCAGATGAAAATCCACGTTACAATAAAGTGATATCTAACTGTATATCGCACTTCAAAGAATACGATTTGGATGGGCTGTTCGTGTTTACGAATGCACCTGGTCGATCAGCTTACAACCGAGTTGAGCGGAGGATGGCACCTTTAAGCCGTGAATTAGCCACTGTCGTACTTCCTTATGAACACTACGGGTCACATCTCGATTCTCAAGGAAAAACCATTGACACCGAGTTAGAGTTAAAAAACTTTCAACATGCAGGTACATTTTATTGAGTGATATACAGTCTTCTCTGCTGTTAATATATTTATAACTTGAATTCAAATTTATTTATAATTTTATTGTATATTATTTTCAGGCGAAACGTTAGCTGAGATTTGGTCTCAGAGGGTTATTGACGGTCATAATGTAATGGCGGAATATATGCCTCCTGGGGAAGTTCTTCCGGAAACTGCACAAGTTTCTGACACTTGGTATGGAAATCACGTTCGTGAAAGTCAATATTTTCTTCAAATCACCAAGTGCTCCGATAACTTCTGCTGTGCTCCTCGTCGCAGTGCACTAAAAAATGTTTTGTACCAAGGCTTTTTACCGGCACCTTTTCCGATGTCACAAAACCCTTTCCGTATACCAAGTCCCGATGAAGTTGGGTCGGAAATATTTCCATCATTGCTTGTACGTCAATCTATAACATTACGGCCGGATTTCTCACAGGGTAGAGAAATACCCTATGATTTATACTGTCCATCTATTAAAGATGATATCACCGGAAGAACGTGTTCAATTTGTGGCCTTTATTTCGCCTCAAAAAAATCAATGAACAGCCATCGAAAAAATTTGCATAGTGGTGCAGTGGACAACCTGTCTCGCGTGCGACCTCTGCGGATTCTATCCAGGAGGCTACAAGAAGTTTTATGTGTTTTGGAAGAAAACGTGGAGTGGTTAGACGTCGAGACCATCGATGAACAAGACATAACCAAGGCTGAAGAAACTTTTGATATGTCAATAATCAACGATGTATCCAAGTGGATTGATGCTGGAAATGTATTTGTTGAAGACGTATGAGATGAATATTAATGTGATTAAACAGAAAATAATTGTTGTGTTCGTAAATTAAGTTACTGTAAGTTACAGACTGTATAGCAATATGTTTTCACAAATGTTGTTCTTTTTCATAATACATAATTCACTAGTAATTTAAGTATGCATGCAGTCTTATGTAATAAAGACGAGTATGAGCCAAATTATTTTTTTTTTTTCAATTTTTGCCTGTGCAATGATTAAAAATCATAATTATGAATTACTACGTGAAAACTCAAGGGGGAGGGGGGGGGGGTCTGGGCATATACTACGAATGGTCACCGAGGGGAGGGAGGGGTCGAAAAAACTTAAAAAATAGGTCACGTAGTATGGGTATGTTCCCTTACGGGGTTTACCACTCCGAATCCACTTCTTAAGTGCTTCTCTAGACGCTTCGTAACTATATGCCACGTGATCATTCCATTCACAAATACTATGTGTGAGGTTTCTAATACGACTGTCGCTAAAGTTGATTTTTGCTGCGGTAATTGATCGATAAGACTCTTCTATAGGTAATTTATGATCAGGGTTGTCACAGCTGTTTTCATTGCTATATTCCAATGTTTCAAGTTTAATATTCTTCAGTAAAACTTTTACTGTCACGGAATAGTTTTCTATTTGAGATTAAGTTTTCGGGTTCCACCTAAATGCATTGGGCTGAGAAGGTAAACAGTGTGGAATCTGCGTAACGCATGATGCATTACCTATCTCGATAGTCACCGACATTGGTCTGTAGTCTGTTCAGTCGATATCATTATCGTTGAAGATATTAGTAACCTTTGTACATACGTTTTCGGTCGCAATAATCCAGCCAACTGGTGGTACCATGTGCGTCACTCAGATACGTATAGCTAGCCATGGGAAGTGTTTCTATGTCAGCAAGTCTGTAGTTATTTTCTGAACAAAACATTGTTAACTTGTTGCCAAATAAAGATCCCAAAGTCGCATTAAAATCACCAATGATAACGCAGTTTGCATGGTCTTTCTCTTCATCTATAGCGTGAATTTTTGTAAGACAGTCTGTAAATTCTTCAAAATGTCTTGCATCGCACGTTGGCATGTAGACTGTTAGTATGGATAGAGATTCGTTACCCACGATCACATCTATACCTAGAATGCGCTCGTGTCTAGCGCGTATAGCAACAGCGCTGATGGAGTGACGCCAGAGGATCCCAACTCCACCGTACGGTCGGCTGATGAGCGGGCCGACGCTCAAGTCCACGGCAGAGGTGCCCGAGCCTACGAAGTCTGGATGTATATTCGAGAGAAAATCCATATCAGTCGGAGGAAGCCATGTTTCTTGAAGAAGTATTACGTCGTACAGCTCGCAGAGGTCACGTACAAATTTTTCCATTCGTCTCACCGATCTACAATTAATAGAACTTTAATTACTCCTGCCATTGTGATTTTTCAAGTTACTCGAATCAAAGAATCTTCGGAAAACAATTCCAGTCGGCCAAATCTCATTCGCCATGAGTGCCTTTATCTTTTCTGCACTTCCTTGCACTTTGAAAGTTCTGAATGGGGTGGGCTTCATTTGGTTTAGTATTTCTACTTTGACCATGTTGTGTCCGATGCTTTCAAGGTATACCTCGAGATCTCGTACAGATGTCTCCTTATCAAAGCGAGACACATAGAGCGATGCTTGTATTTCAGTTACTTTCAATGTGATCAACTGAGCTGAACCTTTTTGATTTTTATGAATGCAGCGAGGTTTTTTCACTTTTACCACCTGAAACTTGCTATCAGGAATCATGACATTCGACGGTCCGCGATTTGGTGATCCCTGGATATTTTGGCCATCCTCACATTTGGCAATCCTGCCGAACTGTATAACGGCCGCGACTTCAAATTGAGGTTTCACCTAGAAAAACAAACTGTAATGGAAACAATAATGCCTCTATTGTTTCCAAATTATGAACTAATTAACAATCGCGGCTTGCCATTTCTCCGATTATACAAGTTGCAGTGGCGCTGCGCTTTTATGCAACGGAAAATTTTCAGGTACATATGTCCATCCAATATTCTTGTCGTTAATATGGGATTATTTCATATTTCTACATATTCTTATTATTCGGTCGATACAATCTTATTTTAAATCGAGTAATCATACATTACTATTTAAATATTTTATTGACAATTATCTACAACATATTTTTTTAGATTATTGCTGGAGATTTCCATAAAATAAGTCAGCCGTCTTACATTAGAATTGTTCAAGCAATTTCTAGAAAATATTTTATGGAAAAGCGCAATTTCCAGGAGTGATGGGATGCATCTTGCACCCACATTCTCATCATAAGTCCGAGCAGAGCCAAAAAAGAGAAAGGTCAGAAACAGGAAAGGCCACGGACGGAAATTTTGGACATTGTTGCCAGATGGCCAGGTTCCGCCCACGATTCGAGGATATTCTCAATCAGTAGTTGTCGTAGAAAGTTTGAAGAGGGAAGGATTTCAGGTATCCTTCTTGAGGAGGGATACACGCAGTCGAGGTATTTATGCATTACCATCATTGACCATAAACACCTGGCTAACTTTTAGTATTCGTCTATAGATGATCCACATCTCTAATACTCGTGTTGCTTTAGTATTGTTTCAATTAGAAGCCATTTATGTAAGTGCATAACGCTTTCATCGGTGAAAGAATGCAGTTTGAGCCTGCTTATACTCCTTGGTCTTAGCGTCTCCTATAGGAGACATAAAATAGTATCAGAAAATCAAAAATATTCAGTTTCCATCTTCTATAAATCTTTTAGCAAATAATCGTTATAATTAAACAATAGATGACTTTAGGTCTAACAATTTTAAAAATAAAGTTAAATCGACTTCTTCTGTACCATTATTTTTTAATTTTCTGATACTATTTTATGTCTCATATAGGAGATGCTAGGATCGAGGAGGTTTAATACATTCATTATTTAGTATATAATTAAAATTGTTTTGAGTTTACATGTCTTTTATTAACAAATAAGAAAATGCAAAAACAAGGGATATTCAAAAAAGCAACAAAATAAAATAATAGATTGATGGAAAATTAACTTACAAGCTTTAAAAAAGTTAAAATAAAACATTACTTCTTAAAATGAAATTTATCTGAACATTTGTAGGTATCGCCTAACAATAAAAACTCAGAAATGTAACGCTGTACCTGGGATCAAGCCAAATTGCTACCAAATACTAGTCTTATGAACCGCATATGAAATATTAATATTCTGATGCAACATGAAAGTGAATGAAAATAAAATTATTAAAAAATTAAA
The DNA here is from genome assembly GCA_031772225.1 of Eubasilissa splendida. Taxonomy (NCBI): domain Eukaryota; kingdom Metazoa; phylum Arthropoda; class Insecta; order Trichoptera; family Phryganeidae; genus Eubasilissa; species Eubasilissa splendida. Next base: position 47,517,625 of record CM062845.1, read on the forward strand.
GGGTATAACAAAATTAGATAAAGTGCCTCGCAATAAAAGCTACTTTTATCAGCCTGCCTGAGACATTGTTTAATGGCTGATTTCCAGGCATTCTTGGTTGCCTGTGCCTGTGTGGGTCCCTTGATGCAATGCATATATTGTGCAGAAAAGCACATGCAACCATAATATTGGTTGTATCCGGTAGATTGTTATGAAGTTTTCTCATGAGGCAATGAAATCTCCTTTTTCACAGACCGAAAAGCCTTTCCACCACGTTACGTGTGGCTATTTGCGATCTGTTGTACTTCTCCTCAGGTTCAGTTCTCGCATTTAACATCAGTGTAAATAAATATCTCAAATGGGAATATCCACTGTCCCCGAGAAGGATACCAGAGATCCTTCCATCTTCGAACTTCCTACAACTACTGTTCGTGAATATCCTTGAATCGTGGGCAGAACCTGGCCATCTGGCAACAATGTCCAAAATTTACATTCGTGGACCAGACACCACTTGCTCGTTCATTGAAAACCAGCCTTTTCTGTTTCTGAAAATCTCTGCTCGGGCTTTTGATAGGAATGTGGGTGCAATCGATGCATCCCACCGCTCCTGGAAATCGCCCTTTTTAATAAAATATTCCTTGGTTTTCACGAAGAACCTGTAGTGACTGAGGGACTTTCACAAAATCGGTAACCCTTTGTGCTAAACGTTGAGAAATTGCTTGAACAATTCTGCTGGCTTGTAGAACATTGTCAATAAAATATTTAAATAGTAATGTATAATTACTCTATTTAAAATAAGATTCTATCAAACGAATAATAAGAATATATAGAAATATTACACAATCACATATTAACAACAAAAATATCAGACATATGTACCCGAAAATTTCCCGTCGCATAAAAGCGCAGCGCCACTGCAACTTGTATAATAGGAGGAATAAGCAAGCCGCGATTATTAACGAGTTCGTAATTTGGAAACAATAGAGGCATTATTGTTTCCATTACGGTATGTTTCTCTAGGCAAAACCTCAATTTGAAGTCGCGGCGAATATATAATTCGACAGGGTTCTCAAAGTCACGTAAATACACCGAATTGCTGCAGGCCTGTCCATCTCATTCATATAATCGACGTACTCCTCAAAATTGTCATCCAGAATATCAATGTTCTCCATAATTCAATAAAAAGTCATCAAAAATATCGACATCAACAAAATATAGGGTAGCCCGAGATCAACTTTCTTTAACTGTCAAATAAAAGATGTGCGCTTTCCTTTTATTTTGCATAGGTGTGACTCTGTAATGAAATTCCATACAAATTTTCAAGGTGAGCGTCGACTTTAACTTGTGACGTCATACCTTTGTCGAGCGCGGACTTTTGCGCAACTCTGAATAAAAATTACGTGTTTATGGAATTTTAAAGGAAAGAGCGTGCTTTACCGACGCATTCTGAATACAGGCCTTAGTCTCATCTTGAAAGGGTATGCAAAATTCAAAAATATCTCGAAATTCAAACTGGAAAAATGAAAGTTTCCTCTTAAGAACCTTAACTATCGATTTCTTTTAAAAAAACAAATCATAAATATGGAGCATTATTGTAGTTTAAAGTTATAAATTATAATACCACCAAAGGGTGCCGCATATGCGTATTTATGAACGCGATCAATGGGTTAATCTTTCAGGCTGAAAGGGTTTTTCATGGGAAAAGGTGGAAAATTGTCATCTATTCCAGCTTCTTGTAGTTCAGCGTTTCCAATGATTCCTAGCATCCTTCGATTGCTAGAAATCTTTGATCTCGTTCTAAGGAGGTCCAGTCCTCCTCCAGTCTTTCTTAAATTTACAAGATGCTTCCTGGCTCTCTTTATTATTATTTATTTATTCAACATGAATGAGGGACACTAATTTATTCAAGATATACAGTTTATAAAAGATTTAACATGTATTCTCCGTAAAAAGAAGAAGTTTTTTTTTATTAAATTATTAATAAAAAATAAGTGAAACTTGATTTGCCTATATAAGTAAGCACATATTGTTTTCTGCTAGAAACGATGAGCGTTTAATAAAGAGATAAGCAAAAAAAAAATTGTAAAACATTTTAAGATACAAATGTCAAGGATGATGGGAGAATAGCAGTCATATAATTATATAATTACAAGTACAGCAAAAATAATCAATTATACATATAATTTTCAGACACAATCATTATTAGTTCTCCCATTTCTTCTTTATACAATATTTATTTATATAGACTTTATTAACATACATATTTTTGTTGTAACAGAGGTATTATAATATAAAATGATAAACATAAGATACAATTATATTGCAATTAAATACTCCTAGTTTATTGTGTGGGATTGAGTAGACTCCACCTCTGATATATACAGCATTGTCCTGGATACTTTGCTAGACTGAAGTCTGTGTTAAAGTAGCCAGTTTTTTTCGTGCTGTTATTTAATTCAAGATAAAAATTTGACAGGAATAAAAATAGATACATATATATTTTTTTTAAATGTAGTGGGAATGTTGTAGAACTAGTAAATTATTAGTGTAGGCACTGTATAATGATTATGTTAGAATGTTGGATAGGGATACTTCTGATTGATCTCTACCCGATTGGATCATATATTGGGTCCATATTTGTGTAATCTTATTGGAGTTGAATGATTTCCAGTTGGTGCTCAGTGTGTTGTACAGTTTCGGTGCTAAGAACATGTAGAATCTTTGATAAAATGTTGTCGTTGCTCTCGGAACTGATGTGTAGATGTTTGTTGTTTGTCTTGTGTTGTGTCCATGGTTTATTGCTTGGGGTGAGTAGTTGTTAGCATGGAAAAATTGACGAGTCTCGACATAAAGATTTGTCTTATTTTTCGGGCATTGTACTCTTTAAATATAATATCTGATGGATATCTAAAGGGACTACCATTTATTATGTTAAGAATTGTCTTTTGTGCTCTTTTAGCAGACTCTAATATTGTTGTTAATAGGTCTCATAATTAGGATGTGGATGTTTTTCTGCAAAATACAAGTGTGTCATTAAAAATATTATTATCAATGTATAAAACTTTTAAGTTAGAAAATAAATATGTAATACATACCATATTTTAAAGTTCAATGACCTCAACACATACTGACCTACTGACCTAAAATTTGCTATGTAGAAAATATATAAAATAAAAAATTACAGGATTGACAACATTTTTTAAAATTGTAACACATAATGAGAGATAGTTTATTTTTTCTTTCAACAATTATCTTGCGCTCATTGACTTGAATATGTAAAAACGTGAAAAGAAAATGAATTTTTCTGCATCAAGCGTTGATTGTGAAAAGGATCATCTGAAATTCGTGAAAGCATTATGCTTATTTGCCTACGGTTGTTTAATTTGTGTTGTCAAATCGAGAGCCATTTTTTAAATTATTCAAAGCACATTTTAAATAAGTACCTAATTAAAATATGCTTTGATAAAAAAAACATACTGTTGATAAAATCATGATAAAGACATGTCAATCAATATGAAGCTAAATATAAAGTATTCTTAATATGTAGGTATTTATCCTCCCCCTGGTTTTTCTGGCTTAGGTTGGTTACCGGTCACCCTTGTTAAACAAAAGTACATAATTAAAATATGATTTAACACTAATAATTTCATTAACAACTTTATAAACTATTCACTTTTCAATTGTACATCAAAACTTATAAAATTCTCACTACACACATACTATAACAAATGTTCAAAATTTTGGCTACAAACTCTAAGACATAATTCGGCTCGTTTAATGCTGGATTGCTGAACGCCTGGTAATGTTATAGCATTCTCATATTGAACGCTTCAATTATGCGACCACGCATCTTTTCTTCATTTGCCGAAGGTACTTTATACACAATATCTTTTACGTGCTCCCAAAGAAAAAAGTCTAGCGGTGTAAGGTAGGGCGACCTCCTAGCAGGTCAGGGAAAAGTACCGTATCTTCCGATCCAATTCGTGCTGTATTCAGCTGTTAAAGCCCGACGCACTTCCACTGTTGAATGGCATGATGCTCCATCATGCTGAAACCACATTCCCTGAGCAATATTAAGTGGAGTATCTTCCAACATTGACGGTAAATCGTACTGTAAGAATGATAAATAATTAGCACTAGTCATTCTGGGTGGAAGGAAAACTGGGCCAATTATTTTATCATCTAAGATGCCAGCCCATACATTCTCATACCCGACCATCTATATTGAAAATACGAGGAGCGCACAGCACAAACATTTGTCTGGGACCAATAATGACTATTTCACGAGTTGAAGAGGCCAAATTGCGAAAAAGTGCATTCATCAGTACACAAAACTTGTCTTACGAACTGATTATTTATGGCTTGCATTGACAGAAGCCATTGGCAATAATTTACACGCAATGTATAATCAGTCTCTAATAAATGTTGCACTTTTGTAAAGTGGTAAAGATGCTGCGCATCTGGATTGCACATAAAGAAGTCAAGAACTTGATCCTCATATCCAGGATCGTGCACCGAGACACTATTATAGATATAGATTATGGTTTTGATTTGATTTGATTTAATATACATATTTAAAGAAATACAACAGAGATAAATTATGGCTTTCATTTGATTTGATATATTTTAAGATATGCAGTAAAAGATATATTATTAGATATACATTTGATTTGATATATTTTAAGAAACGCAGCAAGAGATTATATTATGGTTTTGATTTGATTTAATATATTTTAAGAATTACATCATTGATTGATTATGGTTTTAATTTGATTTAATATATTTTAATAAATGCAGCAAGAGATAGATTATGTATTTCATTTGATTTGATATATTTTAAGAAATGCAGCAAGATATAATATTATGGTTTTGATATACATATTTTAGAAATACAGCGGAGATAGATTATGATTTTCATTTGATTTGATATGTTTTAAGAAATGCAGCAAGATATAGATTATGGCTTTCATTTGATTTGATATATTTTAAGAAATGCAGCAAGATATTATATTATGGTTTTGATTTGATTTAATATACATTTTTTAAGAAATACATCATTGATGGATTATGGTTTTAATTTGATTTGATATGTTTTAAGAAATGCAGCAAGATATAGATAATGGTTTTGATTTTAAATATTTCATGAAATGCTGTAAGGAATAGATTATGGCTTTCATTTGATTTGATATATTTTAAGAAATGCAGCAAGATATAATATTATGGTTTTGATATACATATTTTAGAAATACAGCGGAGATAGATTATGGCTTTCATTTGATTTGATATGTTTTAAGAAATGCAGCAAGAGATAGATTATGTATTTCATTTGATTTGATGTATTTTAAGAAACGCAGCAAGAGATTATATTATGGTTTTGATTTGATTTATATTTTAAGAAATGCAGCAAGATATAGATAATGGTTTTGATTTTAAATATTTCATGAAATGCTGTAAGGGATAGATTATGGCTTTCATTTGATTTGATATATTTTAAGAAATGCAGCAAGATATAATATTATGGTTTTGATATACATATTTTAGAAATACAGCGGAGATAGATTATGGCTTTCATTTGATTTGATATGATTTAAGAAATGCAGCAAGAGATAGATTATGGCTTTCATTTGATATGATGTATTTTAAGAAACGCAGCAAGAGATTATATTATGGTTTTAATTTGATTTAATATATTTTAAGAAATGCAGCAAGATATAGATAATGGTTTTGATTTTAAATATTTCATGAAATGCTGTAAGGGATAGATTATGGCTTTCATTTGATTTGACATATTTTAAGAAATGCAGCAAGATATAATATTATGGTTTTGATATACATATTTTAGAAATACAGCGGAGATAGATTATGATTTTCATTTGATTTGATATGTTTTAAGAAATGCAGCAAGATATAGATTATGGCTTTCATTTGATTTGATATATTTTAAGAAATGCAGCAAGATATAGATTATGGCTTTCATTTGATTTGATATATTTTAAGATATGCAGTAAAAGATATATTATTAGATATACATTTGATTTGATATATTTTAAGAAATGCAGCAAGATATTATATTATGGTTTTGATTTGATTTAATATACATTTTTTAAGAAATACATCATTGATGGATTATGGTTTTAATTTGATTTGATATGTTTTAAGAAATGCAGCAAGAGATAGATTATGTATTTCATTTGATTTGATGTATTTTAAGAAACGCAGGCAAGATATAATATTATGGTTTTGATATACATATTTTAGAAATACAGCGGAGATAGATTATGATTTTCATTTGATTTGATATGTTTTAAGAAATGCAGCAAGATATAGATTATGGCTTTCATTTGATTTGATATATTTTAAGAAACGCAGCAAGAGATTATATTATGGTTTTGATTTGATTTAATATATTTTAAGAAATGCAGCAAGATATAGATAATGGTTTTGATTTTAAATATTTCATGAAATGCTGTAAGGAATAGATTATGGCTTTCATTTGATTTGATATATTTTAAGAAATGCAGCAAGATATAATATTATGGTTTTGATATACATATTTTAGAAATACAGCGGAGATAGATTATGATTTTCATTTGATTTGATATGTTTTAAGAAATGCAGCAAGATATAGATTATGGCTTTCATTTGATTTGATATACATATTTAAAGAAATACAGCGGAGATAGATTATGGCTTTCATTTGATTTGATATATTTTAAGAAATGCAGCAAGATATAGATTATGGCTTTCATTTGATTTGATATATTTTAAGATATGTAGTAAAATATATATTATTAGATATACATTTGATTTGATATATTTTAAGAAACGCAGCAAGAGATTATATTATGGTTTTGATTTGATTTAATATATTTTAAGAAATGCATCAGAGAAGGATTATGATTTTCATTTGATTTGATATGTTTTAAGAAATGCAGCAAGATATAGATTATGGCTTTCATTTGATTTGATATATTTTAAGAAATGCAGCAAGATATTATATTATGGTTTTGATTTGATTTAATATACATTTTTTAAGAAATACATCATTGATGGATTATGGTTTTAATTTGATTTGATATGTTTTAAGAAATGCAGCAAGAGATAGATTATGTATTTCATTTGATTTGATGTATTTTAAGAAACGCAGCAAGAGATTATATTATGGTTTTGATTTGATTTAATATATTTTAAGAAATGCAGCAAGATATAGATAATGGTTTTGATTTTAAATATTTCATGAAATGCTGTAAGGGATAGATTATGGCTTTCATTTGATTTGATATATTTTAAGAAATGCAGCAAGATATAATATTATGGTTTTGATATACATATTTTAGAAATACAGCGGAGATAGATTATGATTTTCATTTGATTTGATATGTTTTAAGAAATGCAGCAAGATATAGATTATGGCTTTCATTTGATTTGATATATTTTAAGAAATGCAGCAAGATATTATATTATGGTTTTGATTTGATTTTAAATGAATTAATATATGTATTTCAATAAATGTTGAAAAACAAAAATAATATATGTAAAATATAAAATCATTATTATTATTACATACAGCAATTTATTTAATCATGTAATGAAAAATTTATATAGTTTATTAAATTTGATTTAATGATAAAAAGATAAAATTCTTCACACCTGCGAGTTCCATAGATAAAAACAGAATTATACACTATGTCGGGACATTAGTAGTAGTAACAAAACTAAATTAGAGTACGTTATAAATCGAATATGGTCTTTAAAATTAACATGTCACTATATCTTAAAAGAAAAGTTTTTGATTAGTGCATTCTTCCAATCTTTACATATGGACTCTGAATATGTACTAAGCTAACTCAGGAGCTCCAGACGACACAGTGTGGGATGTAAATAAGTATGCTGGGCATCACTAGAAGAGATACCTAGGTAAGTGCACGGTATTTGGTGAAGGGTATCATTGTCACTGCTAAAAAGCATATGTTGCAATAGGCAGATTCTATTTCAAGATGCACATATAATCAACAGACAAATATTATTGGTATCCAAGAGTCAAAAATGACTTCATCAGAGCAGTGTTCAATTTAAATATTTCTCACTGTTAACTCAATAAGAATATCGAAGGGTGGAAAATTTTAAAGAATATCAAAGTTGTTCCGCACAACTATGGGCCCGCGGGACGCGATAATCGCGGCCAAGAAAAAGGCTCCACGCGAAAGTGCATCTTTCTCGCTTCACGGGAACATTTCGCCCAGCACTCCGCGCCATTGGAAACCCAACGCCCCTGTGCTCGGCGGACCGCCGAGTGGAGGGGGGACCGGGCCACCGCGGGACTCCGCCCCGCCAACGAGCGGGCAAATTATCATTAAGTTTTTGTGTGATAACTTAAGTTAGGAAAATGTTATGAATATATAATGTGGAAAAATAAAAAGAGCATGGAAGGGGCGGTCACCCAGAGATAATATTACGCGCCTTAAAAATCATTTAGGTAGTAAAAATGGATTTTCTAAGTTTAAGGTGGGATAATTAATTCCCCGGGCCATTGCCCCAGGTGAGATCTATCAGACATCGCAAAGGAGATTAAGATCTGTAATAAAATACTTGCGATGTTTGATAGATTAGGGATAAAAAAGATAAAGGATGAATTAGCGGAGGAAACCGAGTTCTGCCGTCCCGGAGTCTGGCCACCATCTGATTGGATCCCAGCTTTACGGGGGGTCTTACACTCCCAATGATTTTTCGTATTAAATAAATAATGGTCCAACGGCTGCAGAAAAACATTCCCATTCTGATCTCGCACCGCTGGACTCTTCAAGGAAAAACTGTGTTTTTATTTATCTTCGCTTTGACCCTGCAATCACACAGGACTTTCTGGCTTCTCAACTTTTGGCTATGACATTTGAACTGAACCCGGAATCTCTTCGACTTGGCTGCTACACTGGACGACGATTTGGACCCCCCTGGACCACTGCATGCCTCTGCAGACATCGACGTCCGAGACACCAGAGCGAACCGGCGAATCACCCTTGTAAATCTACAGTCTTGTTTCCTGTACGGAACAAAAGCAATCATTATAAAAAAAAGCCAAATAAAAGTACATTCATAGGCAAGTAAATAATATGTTGATGTCAATATTCCATGACATTGGAAAACTTTGCAATACATGGAAGACCGTGGAGTAGGTTCAACGTTCATAATACAAGCGCTTACGACGTCGTGTACATGGATGAGACTTTGATTTCTCGTCTCGGAGATTTTGTGGTAAAGGTTGAATGTATCAGTATATAATGAATAACAGCTTGTTCTGTACTCGACTCTGAACTGTCCTTTATGCGCTTTCGAGACGAGTCTCCAAGGCAAGACTCATCCGCATACGCCATTAGATTAACTTGAAAATAGTAACAATATTTAAAATACTGAATATTCTTGTAATGCACACTCTATGTAAGCAACTGTATTTGAAAATATACAAAAATGTATGCACTGTACTTTCCTGAAATTATTTTTAGAATATTAGACCTGTAGATCTAAATACTATGAGACAATCGGGTCTATTCTCAATTTCAAATCAATTTCAATAACCATGATCTACTCCGTTATTGTATAACATTGTATACTTCGTCAATTTTGACGTATTCTACGATTGAGTGACGTGAAACCAAAGGTTCAATTTCAACGATTGGTTATGCGAATATTGCTAATGTTTGTTGTCTATACTTGTATATTTTATTTATGGTGTAGTCGTCTTCTGATTGGTCGATAACCAAATAGACATGAAAAAGGGTTGTGTATTCGCAAGCATCGACATCAGTACATGATTTTATTTATTCTGTTAGAAAAATAAACACGGATTATAATTTTTTAAATGTCTTATATACATATTCTTATAAATATACAAGAATTAATGATTTACTAAAATAAGTAAGCTGTCTCTCTGAAACGCATGATTAATAAGTATTTTCATTGATTTATACCATGTTTCAAACTTTTTGGTTTAGCAACTGATATAATTTGTTGATTCGCTAATTTTTTTTTACGAAGGGCACTTTATAAAAATAAAATAAAACGGTATTTAACGATCCAGCGTCTTTAGTTAATCAACATATTTTTTTAGATTCCGATCCGATGCGGGACAATGCGCGATTAAATAAAGGAACAGTTTTCACCTCTGTACTTTCTAATACGTATCGTTATTAAATAGTTCCCATTTATATTTATGCTTTCATTATAAATAATCATCGGTCAATCGTACGAACTTTATTTAAACATTGAATATGGTGAAAAATCTATGCACGCCCATTCAGAACACAATTTTTTTTCTAAAAATATATGAAAATTTTAATTTTACCGTAAAATAACCAATATTCCGCATATAGTAATTATAATTCCGCATATAGTACACAGAAAGAAAAACACATCGAAATTGCATTAGACAGATATAATCAATAAATCCTTTTTATGTGTTTAATATGTCTGCATACATTAATAAAACATTAGATCTATTAAAACAGTAACTATTCGATTAATAACATAAAATAAATATTAAAGTGGAAAGTAGTAAAATCTTTTTTACGTTATCTGTAGAAATAAAAAACAATCAGTCATTACTATAGGAATATAAAACTTATCAGTCAAGATGTGTACATAAAATAAATAAAAGCGTTAACTAAGTCAGGCGAACCAGGTTATTTTCGCCCACCTTGGCAATAATTAACCATTTCTTAATGTAGACTACACTTGATACAAAGTTGACTATTATCCTACCAGGTACAAAGAGAAATCCACGCGTCCATTCCTGCAATGCTAGATATTTCTTTACTAAGTAACGCTCAGTCAGGAATCTCCCATTCCGCCACTGTGGCATAATTTAGTGCAGCGGTATATATACAGAAGTCAGAACAGCAGGCGTTTCCTGTGAAACCATTATTTTTTCTATAACGAATTCGATGTTATCGAATAAATTACCCTAACAAGAGCAAAATGGTTATATTTGAAGTGTTAATCTACTTGTCATGGATCCTGCATGGAATTTGAAAACAATACTTCTCATAGAACAAGAAAGTCGGTATTTTTGCGAAATCGATTCTTTGTTGACATCCCTAATTCTAATATTTTCTATGGTTATTACTTCAAAACATAAACAGAGGAAAACGTATTTTGTTTTACGAAAATAAATATTTTGCATTAAAAAATAGATATGTCGGCACACCGCGGAATTAAAATGTCGTCGGCACGGAGAAGCCTGATGGTGGACTGGATTGAAATTCCAAAGAACAATGTGGTATTGAAAGGAAGTGAGTGATAAAATTATTATTTATTTTCAAAATTAATATTTATTTACTTTCATACTACTTCATTTTCATATGTTGCTTGAATTTTGTAGTGAAATATCCTCACCCAAGCTTTGAGCCACACTTAAGAGGAAGTGGGAAGAACTGGCCCAAATATTAAATAATTGTAATGATGGGTGCACTAAAACGCCAGATAAATGGAAGAAGGTTAGTTTCATTTTCTTAATTATTTTTTTTTAATGAAATTGATCTGTATGATTCTAAAACCAAGTCAAGATTTTTAATGAAAACACTTTGTATATTTACTTATAATACAAAGATTATGTGTCTTGATTTTACATATACATTGATTATTTTTACTGAATTAGTGTATGTAATCACTTTTTATTTCACATTTATTTAATTTAGAATCAAATTTATCCCTCAGATCAAACAGTTAATGCTTTTATTCCCGGATTATGTGGTTTATCATTTAATTATTTTATCTCATATAGCACATTTTCAGTCTTTTATAGAATTACGCGCAAACGTTAAGAGCAAGAAATCACTTCCAGGAAGACGGTAGGGGGACCACCTACATTACGTCTCTCAGAAGAGGACGAGAGATTTCTAGCAGTCGAAAGGATGCTAGGAATCACTGGAAATCCAAAGCTAAAAGAGATTGGAATTTCTCCGGACATTAGCCTACCAGAGAATATACAAGGAGAAAGCAGGGCATCCATTTCACCATCGCCAGATATTTCTGCATCACCAGATATTTCTGCAACGTCATCGCCATATAGTTCTGCAACACCCAATATTCTGACAGGATCCTCACGTAGCTCAGTTCAATAACCGAGGCCATCTCTGCGCTCACGCCCACAACCACGGGCTTACACGACAAGAAGCTGCATGGCAGAAAGAGCTATGCAGATGCAAGCATCATATCATGCTGAGAAAATGGAAAGCCGCGCTGCACTTCTAAACGCAACAATAGTCAACTTTGTATCAAGTATAGTTTGCATTAAGAAATGGTTAATTATTGCCAAGGTGGGCGAAGGTGACCTGGTTCGCCTGACTTAGTTAACGCTTTTATTTATTTTATGTACACATCTTGACTGATAAAGTTTTATATTCCTATAGTAATGACTGATTGTTTTTTATTTCTACAGATAATGTGAAAAAGATTTTACTACTTTCCACTTTAATATTTATTTTATGTTATTAATCAAATAGTTACTGTTTTGATAGATCTATAATGTTTTATTAATGTATGCAGACAAATTTGTTTATTATTACTACAGTTAAATGTGAAATAATATTTATAAGATTATATAAAAACATAACATTAAACCTGTGTTTTAATTGTGTATACGTATACAATATATATAAAACCTCTTTCCAAATAAAAAGTATGAGAAGGATATCTGTTATCCCTTTATTTACAATATTCTAAAAATAAGGGAAATTAAATAAAAATATGAGTTGCACATAATGAATTTAATAATATGTATAGGTAAGGAATATCCCCTGATTCTATTACATCTGTCAGAAAGAATCAGGAAAGAAAACTGACATGGTTATATATTCACAAATGGTTTGTTTACAAGATAAAAATGTAATAATACTTTAGAGGTTGGGTAAAGTTACTGAATGTATATAAGTCAAATTTATAAATGTAAGGAAAAAAAAAATTCAACTAAAATATTCTTGTATGACTTCATTCCTGACTTGCCGCTGTCGAATTGGAATGCTTGTTGCATGATCATTAATTGGTCCAATGACATCTGTAAATAAATAAAAATATTTTAAAAAGAATTATAGTGTTGTGTTTATCGTTAAACTAATTAAAGTAAATCATAACATACTGTTAAATATGCACCCATCACCAGCAACATCATGTAGTGGGACATTTCTGGAGATACATATATTATGCAGTACAGCACATGAATAAAATATTTGCCCTGCAAGTCGGACTATAGTTTAGAACTCTGTGCTTCAGAATGCAACGAAATCTTGATTTTAAAAGTCCTATGCACCTTTCCACAGCATTTCTTGTTTTAATGGGGGCTTTATTGTATCTGGATTCTGGTGTATTAAGTCCTGAATTTTCGTAAGGTGTGAGAAGCCAGGATTCTGATAGATATCCAGAATCACCTGAAAATTCAGCAATACGTCATCGTTATGCCCAAATAATGTAATACGATTTGTATATTTTCACTATGAAATTATAAAAAAAAATTACCCAGTAACCAGCAACCTCTTAGCATTTCGATTTTCCAAAAATCTTCTAATCTGTGATGTATGCCATATTGCTGCATCGTGAGTGCACCCGGGATACAATGCATTAACTGACAAAATCTTAACATCTGCTCCACATATCTGGAACAAAATAATTATTAAAAAGTAAATTTAATAACTTTGTGATATAATATAATTCCCCAATATTCCATATATATTTACAATTTGTGCGTTAATACTGTAATACCCTTTTCTATTAAAATAGGCATGTCTATTATTTCTGTAGGAGGGTTTGATTATGAGTTCCATCAATACATCCAACTATACTGAGGAAGTTGAATTTTTCAAAAAATCTAAAAAAATTAGCTTTAACACATTTAAAAATACTAAATAATTAATCAAATAAGTTTATTAATCTTTTATATGACTTTTTGACAGCAACTTTACATGGGAAAAGATTCATGTCTTAAAGAGAATAAAGAAGGAATCATATCCGGCCATATGGAAATAGTGTGCTTACTGCAATTGCGCTGTGGAAATGTCCTCATCATTTGTTGGGAAAACAACCCATTCTGTTAGCAAGTGTTCACAAATTACCTCAGTCACTTCATTCAAGCACCTGCTAACAGAAGATTGTGACAAGCCAAGGCAATGGTTGCCTTGGGTTGATAAGACCCGTGCGAGTAAAAATTTAAAGCTGTTATCACCTAGAATTCAAATTATCAATTTACTTTCAGTATAAACATGGCAATTAAAAATCGATATTTAGTGTCATTCTTGTGCAATAATACACTTTAATTATCAAAATTTTGTAAAGTACAATAAAAAAAAATACGAAAAATAACCTAAAAAGTAGTGAGTATTACTTCAAAACATTTACCTTTTTTTGTGGTGTTATAGATCCTGAATACCTTGAAACTCTTAAAAAGGGAGTTAATACTTCAAATAAATATATAACGGTGTCGTTATCAAGGCGGTATAGTAAAAATTTCCCATTTGGAATTTCCATCGGCTTGCACAAATCACGCAAACGACGTCTTTCCATTCTCGAGTTTCGACTAAAAATATAAGTTTTTAGTTAAAATAAGTACTAATACAGTATTCAAAGTTCACAGAAAAAGGTTTGTTCATAAATTACCTATTGATTTCCTCATCCGCAGCGTTGTAGAGAAGAATCACGGCCAATCTTGTTGTCATTTTTGTTTTGACAGATTATGGTACGTTTATCTCCCTCACTCTCTCTCCCTCTCTCTCATTCAAATATAACACGGACGTTAATTTACGTACTGTCTATTTTTGAGGGTAGGTGTAACAATCACCTTCATTTCAATATTGAAATTTTGAGAATAGGTCTGAATATGCTCATTAATAATGTAATATACATAATAATTGCGCTTCGTAGCTATCAAACGTGAGTGCCCTTTTTCTTTAGAAATCCGCTAAATAGCAGTACAGATTAGCAAAAATAATAATGAATAGATGTCACTGATGTCTAATATTTGTCAAAAACTACTGTGAATAATTCTTGGATATTTTAGCATTGCAGTTTAAAACAGTTTTACGCAATGGTTTTAGAAAAACGGTTTGAATAATTATAATATAACATTTACTTAAAATTTCAAGTAAATTTTATTTACCTATCCCTATTATTTCATTTCTTTAAGTCCACTATATATTTAAATATATATATATATATATATTAATTATAAAGATAAACATATAAAATCAATTTTATCGAAAAATATTGTTGCGCTACTGGGATTCAAACCTAGATCTCTTTCCTAACTTTTTCTCTTTTTAAAAATGTAATTTTTCTAATTGTGATGGGAAGATTGTTAAAAAATTTGATGCCTTGTGTTGCACACAGGATTCCACCTCACGACTGGCTCAGAAAGCAGCTTCTTGTGAGGAGTCGCCGCGCGCGGAGCGCCAGCGACTAAACTCGAGAAGGCCCACTTGGAAACAATATTTTAAATTCTACTGGACAAATTTCCCGATCATATGGGTTTTACAATTCAGCGGCCCTGAAAAGGGCCTTTTCATACTCAGTCCAGTGGTACCAAGCGGGCCGATGGGCGCTAAGCGCCAGTGGCGGGCTCCGTAAGGAGCCAGCCACCACGTACCAACTCGCGGTGGCAGAGCTATTTTGTATGGGGCGACCGTCCACCAAATGTAACTGTTTTGTGTATTAAGATTTTGGACGGTCGCCCACATTTATAACTAGTTTATTGTGGATATCGCGAGCTGGTTTTGGTAATTAATGTTTTAATGCTCGCGATATGCTTTTAATAACATTTTGACAATAATTAATTTAAGATACCTCTAGGTGTACATATGCATATAGCAAGTATCATTTTACTAATATTTATTTAAGTTCCCTAACATATTAATAAGTGTTTATTTACATAATATATAATCTTATTAAATGTTTTTATTGTGCATTTACGTTAAAATTACTTTTGGAATGAGCATTCTAAATTGCAAGGTAAATGGCCATCATGTTTTACTTGAATTTGATCTTAAATAATCATATTCATCATTCACAATTCTGAAATGGCCTACAAATGGATATTTTTATATATGTACATTATTCACAATGGATGTATACAGATCCTATTATATAGAATTAGCAAAAAAGCAATCAGTGCAGCCGAATATAGTGGCTACTATGCGGCCAGGGTTACAGAAATGAGTATGTAATGAATACAGTTTTCAATGAGGAAAACAAAATAGTTTTTTCTTACAAAGTACACTACATATATTATTAAAGCAATATAATGAGGAAGGAGCGGCCTCCACTAGCTGCGTGGCGACTGCAGTAACCCTCCGCAGAGCCTAGCAGCATGCAATTGGCAATAACCAATTGCTTTTCTGCTAGTAAAGTAATTGTAATGTCTTTTAAGTTCACCGGTTGATTTGGCTGAACTTGTTGACGATTATTGTTCCGTGTAGATGTAAAAGTGAATACTCGTAATTGTGAACAATTATTATTTATTATATGAAGTGTATAAATGAGCAATACAGGTTTAATTCTACGAGCGTGGTCGACGAAGGAAATAAAAAGAGTGCGCCTTCAACACGCGTCTTCCTTTTTAAAGCCTTTAGCCCCCCACCACTCCTACTCGGGTGAGCTCAGGCATGCTTAATATTAATTACAAATCATATATAAGTATACCACAGTAATGATAAGCTGAATCCAGAAAGTGTAGCGACTCTAAATATCCTAACAAAATTAATAAAAATAACATACCAATTGCATCCTGCAATCTCTTTTGATCAGCATGTCTAAGTGTATCCAATATCTGCAATGCCTTTTGGGCGTTGCTTTATGAAAAAACAATTTTAGTGAAACCAATTTGCCTGTTTTCTATCGAAGAATGCTGACTGAAAAAATATTTGGAATAGTGAGCATGGGTAGTATTTGGCAAATTATTTAAATATGTACATACAAATATTTCAATAAGCTAATGAAGTATGGTAGCAGAAACGGAATCAGCTGTTTTAGTACCCAGTACTATTTTAGCGCCCTTTAACAAACATGAAACTTATATTTTTATAGTGATTTATTTTTTGAACATTGTAAATCAGTGTTTTTGAACACATAAAACATTGACAATTTTGAATTTTTGCACATTCAATGAAACTCCAGTTCTGCGTCTTAACCCAGGCGGTGCTTAAGCTGTTGCTCCTCTTGCCCACCAATTGTTCTACTCCTCTGCGGCAAAGCGAAGAATATAAAACAGTATATCACACATCCCGTAAAAAACTGCTGTAAATCAAAAAACCTAACAGGAGACGGATTGATATACTTATGAACGTGAAACAAAATGTTTCAATATTTCTCGTGCAAGTGACAAGGTGTGGAAACAATCGAAAAGAAAAGTTTATTTAATTAATCACAAATCAGAACAGTTGACTAAAGAGATACAAGAGAAGAATATTGACATGTTACATATCAATAAACACGGGCATTAAGTCTCTGGCACTTACTATCACCGTCCTAATTAAGGTGGGATCCGCGATGATCTTACCAAACATTCGCAGCACTCACGGTCTGCACAGATCCTTGTCAGAGAAAGCTCTATGGCAAGAACAATAAATTTTGTCAGCTTTTGGCTGTCATCCTGATGGCTTTGCAGGGGTGTAGATGGCACGACTACAGGCGGCATACGAGGATGAAACTTCAACCAGGCTCAAACTTCACACAAGTTCGGTGCAACCTTCTAAGTACTGATCCGGTCCAGTCTGCTAGAACTGCCGAGAATACCTCTGAGACAGATTAATCTCCTAGGAAAATGTGAACTGCCGAGAATGCCTCCCAGCTAGATAAGCCTGCTGGAAGATCTCGGGGTACGGCGTATATAATTTCCATGTATATGTTGTGGTGAACAGGTTCTATCGGACATGAAACTTCTTCCCGACAAACTGCGGGGAATAAAGGACAAGCTGTTCCGTGGAAAAGAAACTCTAGAGACCGTTTGCAGAAAAGAGGTGATATGTTTAATACAGTTTTCACGAGGAATAGAGAATCATATTTACTTCACTATGCCTAAATAAAACATGAATCAGAATTTTATTGCTAACTACACTCTTCTATGAGATGTGTGATGTATAAGAACTATACGCAGCATTACCTCGCTCGTGCTGTACAGCGTTCTGAATAAACATATTTCAAAATATTTTCAAGTGTAAAGTGCAAATCTTGAAAGTGGACTTAAAGAATATCATATCATTCTATATATCTATATATTCTGTTAAGTTTTATTTCTTCCCAGATTAAGAAAAATGTATCAAATATCAAAATTATAAAACTATTTAAATACTAATTTTATTTCATTTATGAAGAAATCAGGGTGAACAATTCTACTGGAAAAAGGAAAGTAAAAATCCGAGCATCGATCATATTAGCCAATTGTGCCATAGCACACATACAAACATTGTGAGAAATAAAATCTCAAGTTGATAAATTTTCTAACACGTCTATGGAAGGTCCTCATTTGAATAGCAGCAACACCTAATTTATCTACCTAATTTAGTTCTGGTTTTAACCTAACCCTTTTAAAATTATGTTTAAAATGCCGAAAAGAAATTGCAAATTTACAAATGAACTGCAAAAAGACTACTCATTTATTTATTTATCAAAATGAAGTGCCAGCAATGTTTCTCAGAATTTTCTATTGCACACGGTGGGCGAGCGGACATTAAAGATCGTTTCAAGTGTGCGAAACGCGAGGCTGGTGTAACAGCTGCTGCAAGCTCTTCATCTATTAAAACATTTTTTAAAAACGATGATTCCATTCACGAGTTCCATTTAGTTATTGCAACCAAAGAAACCAGCCACATTTCATTTTTACACAGCGATGCATGGTATGAGCTTCAAAACTTCTGACCGTACGTCCAAATAAATCTCGAAATTCTTTGAACCAAAATTTGGTGATACGATAACCAAATGCGAAGCGATAATTTCAAATGTTCTGGCACCTTTGTCGGTAGAAGAGTTACATGCTGACTTACAGAAGACGCATTTTTAAGTGTTACTAACACTTCAAATAGAAAAGAAGTAAAACTAACGCCTGTTAGATACTTTTTACCATTCAATGTGTACGCGGAAAACTGCCGGATTTTGAGTATATTCACAGCGAGACATCAGAAGCAAATGCACCGATGTGGTTAATTTTTTTCCCGGCATAGTTGAGTGCCCTGATTACATAAATGAAATCATATTATGGCGCTCGTGAGTATTAAAAAAGTCATTACACTACGGCTTTTTAGAGCACATTTGACATTTAAGGCCATAGAAAATAGATGTCATAGATAAGAGATATATAGATGTTTCAACCGCTTCATTCATAGATAACACCAAATTATGTTTACCGTTGATAAAAAATACAAGTTGATAGGGGGGGTTAGGAAATGATTACTATTGATATACCTCGGCGTGAAGTTGATACAAATGGGCTACGGAGTTGTGCGCCATGTGATTTGAGTCGGGGTTCGTTTAGGAGTCATGATTCAATTAATCGATGATTAATCGAAAACGTTTCGTGCTCCTGATCGCTCATCAGAACGATGCCACGCACTCTAATGGAATGTTCGCTTCGCGACCCATCCATCGGATATCACGCTTTCGTTAGTACCATGGATATGGAAAAGAAACAGGTGAATATGAACACACGAAGATGCACAAATTATACATTTATTAAATAAACATTTAAATTCACAGGCAGGTGGAAATACTTATAACTAACTTAATCTAAACTATGTCTACCTCGTGTTACTTGGCGACGTTCCTCCGTAGACCTGGTCTCTGGCCGGCGAAGTGATACCGTTAGCACCCGGCGTGGGTGGCTACCCGCTGTCTGTTCTGTAGGACTGCGGACCGATCTGGGCGGCTGCTTTTGGGTGGATTGCGATGAACCATGGCTGCTTTCTCCGTCGATTTCGGTCCCAACTGTGGTTTTCTTGACGTCTCTTCCAGACCTCGTTTCCAACAAAACGCGCTCTCGCCTCTAGTCCTTTCTCCCGTTCCCATCGCGTGTTTACAACTGCTTCTTCTGGACCTCGTGTTCAACTGTTCCCTCCGGGCCTCGTCCAACTCCGACTCACTTCTCCGAATATCGCTTTACAACTTCCTTCCGGACCTCGTTCCACTCGTCCTCCCGGACCTCATGTCCGACTCACTACTCCGGGTTTACAACTGACTGCTTTCGACTGCGTTTCGACAACTGAGCCTTGCTTACAACTCCTTCCTCCTCTCGAATCGTGCTTACAACTGAGCCTCCGCTTACCACTCCTCCTTCTCCCGAATCTTGCTCACCACTGATCCTCCTCCTGAATCTTGCTTACGACTGACTTTTTTTTCAACTGAGGTTCCAGACCGTGCGTAGGCCATCTTATACCTTGACAGTGGGGTGATTCCCATCTGCCGATCTGCCCTCTTCCCGTCATGGGACGGGCCACCATCCCATTGGTCTATCCGCTTCTTCTGGAGGCCACGCCAATCCAAACCCAAACTGACTCCTCCTTTGTCTTATCGCTGACTATAATTAATCTTATACTCTAATTATTTACATTTCTTACACTACTTGACAGAATCATATTTCTAGTCACACATATTATTTAATTATTCTTATTAGGAGAACACATTCTTATAGTGAAGTTGTAATTATTCAGAACAAAGGTCTGTGATATTTTAAATATGAATTAAATATATCAATTAGAAAGATATACATATAAAATAAAAGTTATCGAAAAATATTGTTGTTGCCCCACCAGGATTCGAACTGGATCTCTTTCCTAACCGGAGAAGGTGCATGTTTGTTAAGCACTTACAAAATTCGCGCTCAGTGAGTGTTCCAAAACGGGTTCTGCCACGACCACATTCGCGTGTCAAAACATATTATTTATATACAACATTCTAGGTGAATAAATTAAAGACTGATTTGGCGGGTATGTTATATTTTGTTCTGTAATATCCAAGGTTTTTAAGAGTACCTTCATTTTAACCGCGATCCAGGCCATGTGGTTCGTCCACCACCGTGCTAAGAGCGGATCCGACAAAAGAACTACGCCCTTTGTCTTCATCACGTCTCGACCCTGGAGGCTAGCTAAATGGTCGCGTAACGGTGCCTTCCTAAATTTTCCTTCGGAAATCGATTGTCTTCTCTGATGCAACGGGTCCAGCTTTAATGGTTCTCCGACCTTCAGTTTATCTGTCGGCAGGGTGCGTCCTTTCGAAACAATACGCACCTTTTACATTTTTATGACCGCTTCTCAAGAAACCTTCATCATATCGTTATCCCGTTATCTTTGTCATTCGTTTTTGAACGAGCCGCTAGGCTTTTTTTTTTGCTAAGATTTTTTTTTTTTCCAATTCCTTAGAGTCTACGATACTCTGAGTACTCTACATGCGGCTAGACCGCCAGATCTACTACTACAAGTGCATCAGCGCTAATCGCTTTGACACTTTTACAAACTACCTTATTATTATAAACATCTGAGTGTTTTATATTAATATGTGGGAAGGTTGGTTCGTGTTCTCGTGAAAACCATTTTTATTCACACATGTTTGTTCTCATCGGGGAGAAGCTACCGAGTGCAAGAAACAACACAGATGGAAAAACGATGTACGGTTAGTGAAAGGTGAGTCGGGATGCGCATCTGCGGTCCGATCGGTTCGGGTACTCAGCGCCGATTGTTTGGCCGACCGCTTCTTCCGCTGCATGTGTTGGTGCACATCTGTGGTGCACGTGTGTCATGCCCGCCGGACGGCGCAGTCCGGCCTTCCTCGAACGTTTCCGCTTTGTACCCGTGAGATGGTGCAATACCACGAATTGACAGTACGAGGAACATCTGGACGATGCGCGCGAGCCGCCACAAATACATGAATTGGAAGGGTAAAAAATTACTGATAAAAAACCCTCTAAACAATTTACTGGAAGTTAAGTATTTCAAATTAATTAGGCGCGACACTTTATGTACAGTACCGCCTTATTCTAGCATAATCCTTAAATATTTAAACTAAAATAAATACTACTAATACTAGTAATAAAGGAATATATTTAGTGTCTAAACGTTCAGGGATACCAACATTGTAATGCTTAATATAGTGTGACATTTGTTTGCTTGGTATTTCACCTCCAATTTATAATCTGTAAAAACAATATATTTTTAAGTTTAGTAGTTATTTATTTTAGTTTAAATATTTAAGAATTATGCTAGAATAAGGGGGCACTGTACATAAAGTGTCGCGCCAAATTAATTTGAAACACTTAACTTCCAGTAAATTGTTTAGAGGGTTTTTTATCAGAATTTTTTACCCTTCCAGTTCATGTATTAATATAAAAGTGTCAAAGCGATTAGCGCTGATGCACTTGTAGTAGTAGATTTGGCGGTCTAGCCGCATGTAGAGTACTCAGAGTATCGTAGACTCTAGGGAATTGGAAAAAAAAAAAAACATGGTATTTCAGTATACTCTTATCTATGGGTATTTCGCACCCCCTGGTTCGTTCTGCTGGATAGTCAGGTCTATTCTCAATTTCAAATCAATTTCAATAACCATGATCTACTCCGTTATTGTATAACATTGTATACTTCGTCAATTTTGACGTATTCTACGATTGAGTGACGTGAAACCAAAGGTTCAATTTCAACGATTGGTTATGCGAATATTGCTAATGTTTGTTGTCTATACTTGTATATTTTATTTATGGTGTAGTTGGCTTCTGATTGGTCGATAACCAAATAGACATGAAAAAGGGTTGTGTATTCGCAAGCATCGACATCAGTACATGATTTTATTTATTCTGTTAGAAAAATAAACACGGATTATAATTTTTTAAATGTCTTATATACATATTCTTATAAATATACAAGAATTAATGATTTACTAAAATAAGTAAGCTGTCTCTCTGAAACGCATGATTAATAAGTATTTTCATTGATTTATACCATGTTTCAAACTTTTTGGTTTAGCAACTGATATAATTTGTTGATTCGCTAATTTTTTTTTACGAAGGGCACTTTACAAAAATAAAATAAAACGGTATTTAACGATCCAGCGTCTTTAGTTAATCAACATATTTTTTTAGATTCCGATCCGATGCGGGACAATGCGCGATTAAATAAAGGAACAGTTTTCACCTCTGTACTTTCTAATACGTATCGTTATTAAATAGTTCCCATTTATATTTAAGCTTTCATTATAAATAATCATCGGTCAATCGTACGAACTTTATTTAAACATTGAATATGGTGAAAAATCTATGCACGCCCATTCAGAACACAATTTTTTTTCTAAAAATATATGAAAATTTTAATTTTACCGTAAAATAACCAATATTCCGCATATAGTAATTATAATTCCGCATATAGTACACAGAAAGAAAAACACATCGAAATTGCATTAGACAGATATAATCAATAAATCCTTTTTATGTGTTTAATATGTCTGCATACATTAATAAAACATTATAGATCTATTAAAACAGTAACTATTCGATTAATAACATAAAATAAATATTAAAGTGGAAAGTAGTAAAATCTTTTTCACGTTATCTGTAGAAATAAAAAACAATCAGTCATTACTATAGGAATATAAAACTTATCAGTCAAGATGTGTACATAAAATAAATAAAAGCGTTAACTAAGTCAGGCGAACCAGGTTACTTTCTCCCACCTTGGCAATAATTAACCATTTCTTAATGTAGACTACACTTGATACAAAGTTGACTATTATCCTACCAGGTACAAGGAGAAATCCACGCGTCCATTCCTGCAATGCTAGATATTTCTTTACTAAGTAACGCTCAGTCAGGAATCTCCCATTCCACCACTGTGGCATAATTTAGTGCAGCGGTATATATACAGAAGTCAGAACAGCAGGCATTTCCTGTGAAACCATTATTTTTTCTATAACGAATTCGATGTTATCGAATAAATTACCCTAACAAGAGCAAAATGGTTATATTTGAAGTGTTAATCTACTTGTCATGGATCCTGCATGGAATTTGAAAACAATACTTCTCATAGAACAAGAAAGTCGGTATTTTTGCGAAATCGATTCTTTGTTGACATCCCTAATTCTAATATTTTCTATGGTTATTACTTCAAAACATAAACAGAGGAAAACGTATATTTTGTTTTACGAAAATAAATATTTTGCATTAGAAAATAGATATGTCGGCACACCGCGGAATTAAAATGTCGTCGGCACGGAGAAGCCTGATGGTGGACTGGATTGAAATTCCAAAGAACAATGTGGTATTGAAAGGAAGTGAGTGATAAAATTATTATTTATTTTCAAAATTAATATTTATTTACTTTCATACTACTTCATTTTCATATGTTGCTTGAATTTTGTAGTGAAATATCCTCACCCAAGCTTTGAGCCACACTTAAGAGGAAGTGGGAAGAACTGGCCCAAATATTAAATAATTGTAATGATGGGTGCACTAAAACGCCAGATAAATGGAAGAAGGTTAGTTTCATTTTCTTAATTATTTTTTTTAATGAAATTGATCTGTATGATTCTAAAACCAAGTCAAGATTTTTAATGAAAACACTTTGTATATTTACTTATAATACAAAGATTATGTGTCTTGAAATTTTTACATAAAATTGATTATTTTTACTGAATTAGTGTATGTAATCACTTTTTATTTCACATTTATTTAATTTAGAATCAAATTTATCCCTCAGATCAAACAGTTAATGCTTTTATTCCCGGATTATGTGGTTTATCATTTAATTATTTTATCTCATATAGCACATTTTCAGTCTTTTATAGAATTACGCGCAAACGTTAAGAGCAAGAAATCACTTCCAGGAAGACGGTAGGGGGACCACCTACATTACGTCTCTCAGAAGAGGACGAGAGATTTCTAGCAGTCGAAAGGATGCTAGGAATCACTGGAAATCCAAAGCTAAAAGAGATTGGAATTTCTCCGGACATTAGCCTACCAGAGAATATACAAGGAGAAAGCAGGGCATCCATTTCACCATCGCCAGATATTTCTGCATCACCAGATATTTCTGCAACGTCATCGCCATATAGTTCTGCAACACCCAATATTCTGACAGGATCCTCACGTAGCTCAGTTCAATAACCGAGGCCATCTCTGCGCTCACGCCCACAACCACGGGCTTACACGACAAGAAGCTGCATGGCAGAAAGAGCTATGCAGATGCAAGCATCATATCATGCTGAGAAAATGGAAAGCCGCGCTGCACTTCTAAACGCAATAATAGTCAACTTTGTATCAAGTATAGTTTACATTAAGAAATGGTTAATTATTGCCAAGGTGGGCGAAGGTGACCTGGTTCGCCTGACTTAGTTAACGCTTTTATTTATTTTATGTACACATCTTGACTGATAAAGTTTTATATTCCTATAGTAATGACTGATTGTTTTTTATTTCTACAGATAACGTGAAAAAGATTTTACTACTTTCCACTTTAATATTTATTTTATGTTATTAATCAAATAGTTACTGTTTTGATAGATCTATAATGTTTTATTAATCTATGCAGACAAATTTGTTTATTATTACTACAGTTAAATGTGAAATAATATTTATAAGATTATATAAAAACATAACATTAAACCTGTGTTTTAATTGTGTATACGTATACAATATATATAAAACCTCTTTCCAAATAAAAAGTATGAGAAGGATATCTGTTATCCCTTTATTTACAATATTCTAAAAATAAGGGAAATTAAATAAAAATATGAGTTGCACATAATGAATTTAATAATATGTATAGGTAAGGAATATCCCCTGATTCTATTACATCTGTCAGAAAGAATCAGGAAAGAAAACTGACATGGTTATATATTCACAAATGGTTTGTTTACAAGATAAAAATGTAATAATACTTTAGAGGTTGGGTAAAGTTACTGAATGTATATAAGTCAAATTTATAAATGGAAGGAAAAAAAAAATTCAACTAAAATATTCTTGTATGACTTCATTCCTGACTTGCCGCCGTCGAATTGGAATGCTTGTTGCATGATCATTAATTGGTCCAATGACATCTGTAAATAAATAAAAATATTTTAAAAAGAATTATAGTGTTGTGTTTATCGTTAAACTAATTAAAGTAAATCATAACATACTGTTAAATATGCACCCATCACCAGCAACCTCATCTCGTGGGACATGTCTGGAGATACATATATTATGCAGTACAGCACATGAATAAAATATTTGCCCTGCAAGTCGGACTATAGTTTAGAACTCTGTGCTTCAGAATGCAACGAAATCTTGATTTTAAAAGTCCTATGCACCTTTCCACAGCATTTCTTGTTTTAATGGGGGCTTTATTGTATCTGGATTCTGGTGTATTAAGTCCTGAATTTTCGTAAGGTGTGAGAAGCCAGGATTCTGATGGATATCCAGAATCACCTGAAAATTCAGCAATACGTCATCGTTATGCCCAAATAATGTAATACGATTTATATATTTTCACTATGAAATTATAAAAAAAAATTACCCAGTAACCAGCAACCTCTAGCATTTCAATTTTCCAAAAATCTTCTAATCTGTGATGTATGCCATATTGCTGCATCGTGAGTGCACCCGGGATACAATGCATTAACTGACAAAATCTTAACATCTGCTCCACATATCTGGAACAAAATAATTATTAAAAAGTAAATTTAATAACTTTGTGATATAATATAATTCCCCAATATTCCATATATATTTACAATTTGTGCGTTAATACTGTAATACCCTTTTCTATTAAAATAGGCTTGTCTATTATTTCTGTAGGAGGGTTTGATTATGAGTTCCATCAATACATCCAACTATACTGAGGAAGTTGAATTTTTCAAAAAATCTAAAAAAATTAGCGTTAACACGTTTAAAAATACTAAATAATTAATCAAATAAGTTTATTAATCTTTTATATGACTTTTTGACAGCAACTTTACATGGGAAAAGATTCATGTCTTAAAGAGAATAAAGAAGGAATCATATCCGGCCATATGGAAATAGTGTGCTTACTGCAATTGCGCTGTGGAAATGTCCTCATCATTTGTCGGGAAAACAACCCATTCTGTTAGCAAGTGTTCACAAATTACCTCAGTCACTTCATTCAAGCACCTGCTAACAGAAGATTGTGACAAGCCAAGGCAATGGTTGCCTTGGGTTGATAAGACCCGTGCGAGTAAAAATTTAAAGCTGTTATCACCTAGAATTCAAATTATCAATTTACTTTCAGTATAAACATGGCAATTAAAAATCGATATTTAGTGTCATTCTTGGGCAATAATACACTTTAATTATCGAAATTTTGTAAAGTACAATAAAAAAAATACGAAAAATAACCTTTTTTTGTGGTGTTATAGATCCTGAATACCTTGAAACTCTTAAAAAGGGAGTTAATACTTCAAATAAATATATAACGGTGTCGTTATCAAGGCGGTATAGTAAAAATTGCCCATTTGGAATTTCCATCGGGTTGCACAAATCACGCAAACGACGTCTTTCCATTCTCGAGTTT
Source organism: Eubasilissa splendida (assembly GCA_031772225.1). Classification (NCBI taxonomy): domain Eukaryota; kingdom Metazoa; phylum Arthropoda; class Insecta; order Trichoptera; family Phryganeidae; genus Eubasilissa; species Eubasilissa splendida. The sequence continues at coordinate 47,545,113 of CM062845.1, forward strand.
CGACTAAAAATATAAGTTTTTAGTTAAAATAAGTACTAATACAGTATTCAAAATGTAAATCAATGAAAATACTTATTAATCATGCGTTTCAGAGAGACAGCTTACTTATTTTAGTAAATCATTAATTCTTGTATATTTATAAGAATATGTATATAAGACATTTAAAAAATTATAATCCGTGTTTATTTTTCTAACAGAATAAATAAAATCATGTACTGATGTCGATGCTTGCGAATACACAACCCTTTTTCATGTCTATTTGGTTATCGACCAATCAGAAGACGACTACACCATAAATAAAATATACAAGTATAGACAACAAACATTAGCAATATTCGCATAACCAATCGTTGAAATTGAACCTTTGGTTTCACGTCACTCAATCGTAGAATACGTCAAAATTGACGAAGTATACAATGTTATACAATAACGGAGTAGATCATGGTTATTGAAATTGATTTGAAATTGAGAATAGACCTGAATGTCAATCGTATTTGTTTACATTATTTAAAAAATATTTTCCACCCTTTAGAGGAAACTAAATCTAAGAAATATCAAAATTTTCTCTCAGAAGGACCCATTTTTAGTCCTCACAAAGGATCCGTACGGTGGTCGGTTTGTTTTTATAATATTTATTCGTGGTCAGTTTATACTGATTTATTAAGAAAATTAAGTATTAGACATCTAAAAACTAACTATTTCTGTCAAGAAACGACATGTTTAAACGTCAAAATTAATAAATAGACCGCAAAATAATTTAAAAGCTTGAAACATATGTTTACGACATATATCAACGTGCAATATGGCCGTATTTTGATAGACATTGATTCAGAAAACAAAATAGCGTAACCGTGCTGTGGTATCACAATAAAATAATGTCTATCATATATTAAGAATATTAATCCCACAAGTTTTTATTTAGGTGGGAACTCTGATTATACAGCATAGTGGATATGCACACTTGTCGGTTCAATTTCACACTATAAGTGAGATGTCCGTTCATACTACAATTTAAAAATATTTGGTTATTTCCCAAAAGATTTGCTGAACATTTTCTAAACAATATGGTGGGATAAGGTCTCGTGGACTGTAATCTAGAATGGTTTAAAGTATTTGACCCAACCCGAAATGGAAGTCTGAAGGAAACTAGTGCAAATGGATGTGGCCTACCTTCCTTTGAAGTCCTGGGTTGGGCGTCGATTGCACCTCCGGTTGACGAGCACATATATTATGCTGAACCGAGATCTCTATGACGGCACTTCCGAAAAGGATTCACTTCCTCTGCGCGGTCCAAGCGATACGCACGGCGTGAGTGTAGGCCGACAGGAAGAAGCACAAAAAAAACTTAATGCTTCGTGGTCGAAGCACAATCGGAGAGTGGTCCCCGGCGGCGAAATGCAAGGTAATCGGCCAGAGTGGGACAGGTATAGATGATTGGATGGACAAAAGAGGACAAGGAATGAGTATTCGACTTGCGCCAACACAATATCAAACGTCAAAAATTGCCTATAAAACAGCAACCGATTTAAAAATGTTTTTCTAGGCGAAACCTCAATTTGAAGTCGCGGCCGTTATGCAGTTCGACAGGGTTCTCAAAGTCGCGTAAATAACGCCGAATTGCCGTGGGTCTTCCATCTCATTCATATAATCGACGTACTCCTCAAAATTATCATCCGGAACATCAATGTTCTCCATAGTTAAAGAAAAAGTCGTCAAAAATATCGACATTTACAAAATATAAGGTAGCCAGGGATCACCTTTCTTTAACTGTCAGATAAAAGGTATGCATAGGTGTGACTCTGAAATGAAATTTCATACAAATTTTCAAGGTGAGCGTTCAACGTTTACGACAAAGGTTTAACGTGTGATGTCTTACCTTTATCGGGCGCGGACTTTTGTGTGACTGAATAGAAATTGCGTGTTTATGGAATTTTTAAGGAAAGCGCGGGCTTTACCGATGCATTCTGAATATAGGCCATAATTTTTGTATTACAAGTAAATACAAAATGTGTTCATTTAAAATCTTGACTTGGTTTCAGAATCATACAGGTCAATTTCATTAAGAAACATTAAATTAGGAAAATTAAACTAACCTTTCATTTATCTGGAGTACACTCATCATTGCAATTATTTAACATTTTGGCCTGTTTTTCAATCCAGCATTTCAATTCAGGCTTCTCTGTATCGACGACATTTCAAGTCCACGATGAGCCGACATATCCATTTGATAATTCTGTAAATAACTTTTCGTAAATCGATATTAGAATTCCTATTTTTCATTTAGGAATGTGAACAATGAATGATTTCGCAAAAATAATACTGACTTATCGTGGTAAATTCTTTTCATGTTCGGTGAGAATTATTATTTTCATATTTCATGCATTAAAGTCCTTAAAAAGTACATATTTCGGGAGATTCGATTATTTCAATGGAGATGTTCTGAATGGGCGTGCATAAATTTTTCACCGTATTCAATGTTCAAAAAAACTTCGTACGATAGACATATGGTTATTTATAATGAAAGCATAAATATAATGGGAACTATTAAATAACGATTACGTATTAGAAAAATACAATGGTGAAAAGTATTCATTTATTTAATTGCGCATTACTCAAAGACAGTGCATGCGATTCACGTTTATCTGTCACCCAAAGCTCATAAGCTAAGAAAGTTAGTAACTTGAATTTTTGAAGGGAAATTTCTCTACCAACACCCACATAAAAATTTTGAAAGATTAAAACTCATTAGTGCCAGACCCAATATTTTGCATTAGTGTCACAGATGTCCATATGGACACAAAATTATTGATGCTGATGTTGGTCTTGTATTGTGTCATTTCTAAGAAAACGTTCATGTCCTTTGAGTCATTCGAGTGTAGTCTGCAGCTCGATCCAGACATTCTTTCAGGGCTCTGGACAAATTAGTAAAAACAATATTATCAAAGTGGACGCTCATATTACGAACGAAAAAACTGTGATTCGATTTCTGAGTTAAGTATTTTTATGGATTTGATTGATTCTAAAATCTTTTTTATTTTATAGAATGAAATCATAAGCATGCAGAGTTTACATTTGAATAATAATAACAACTGATGTTTGTGCATTTTAATGATGAAATAAATTACCGTGAACCCAAGCGTGTCCACATGGAAAATCTTGACAGTAAGCATAACAAATTAAATAATATGATTTTCAAGAAATAATGTTATTTTTGTTTTGTTTATATTTGAAATTTATGAAATTGCTTACTTTGAATGATATGTCTAATATGGACGAAAAGAATACTGTCAGTAAATGGTATATTGAACGTAATTGAAGAAGAGGATAGTGATGAAGTTACTGAGTATGATATATATATCACCACCAGATCCTGCCATTTTAACGATGAAGATTTGGATGATGAAGACGAAAGTGGCAAAATAGAAAATTTAAATTATAGACAATTAGCTTTAATGATAATGCATAAAAATGGACCAAATTGATATTGATGATATAGAAGATATTTTATCGTAATGGATATTCGTCTATTTAGTTGGAGACGATAAAAGAACTTGGGTCAATAGTGAAAGGGAGTCATTTGTGCTAACGTTCCCTTAATCGGATTATATGGGGTTCTCAACTAAATCAGCTGGATGAATTATTTGTCGATGTTACTATCATAAATGTGCTTGTAGAGGAGTCTAATAATTACTTACAATCCAAAAATAAACCAATCTAAATTTTACGCAGCTTTATGAATATTACTATATTAAAAATGGTATACTAGTCACTTTGTCAGAGTCTAATCAGTTACGCAATATGTGCGTGGGGTGGTGCAGCTCTTACTTCGATGAATTCCTAATTAAGGCTCAGAAATGGGTCATCTGAGTAATAAACAAGAGGCCATTTAGACATAACTCTGAAGAACTCTTTAAATCCTTTCAAGTTTTGGATATAAGATAACTGTTTGCCAGAGCAATCTTAAAACTATTTTTTAAGAAAAAATTAACTTTACTTCCTCGATCCAATCCAAAGGAAACCAGGAGCAAAGCCTTAGGATACTACTCTGTGCCAAAATTTAATACAAAATTCGCTCAACATATTTTCTTATTTTGTGCTCTGAAAATATTTATAAAGGGTCTAAAGTGATTAATGACTTCAAACCAAAAATAAAAAAGTGCTTGCTTGATGTGGGTAGAAAGCAAAATGAAATTTGTCATTTGTGCTAACCTAATTACCCCCACATTCTTGTCACCAACTATGGTATATTACTGAATATATTATTTTTTTAATTTTTTTTCAATGTCTTTTTATAACTTCTGATTATACTTTTTTTCATATAACTTGTTATAACTAACTCATACTTACTTACCTCTTAACATTTCCAACTTTTAAAAACTGTACAGATAATTGCTTTAGAACAGACTACGTCTAGTAAACCTTTATCTTTCATATGTACTATTTATACTTCAAAAAAAATAAATTAATTGTGAAAAAAGTGGGCGGGACCGAAAATTAGGCTTATAAGCGGAGGCTTAACGTCGCTGTCACAAATGGACTAATAAGGCATCATCAATCCTGTGAGGACGGATTGACCCTCGAGCGAGAGGTACACCCTCGCCACAGGCACTTTAAAAGGGTCAGAATGCCATTTTTTAAGCAGTTGTAAACAAGACCTGGAAGTGGGAAGTTGAAGAATAAGGTTTGGAAGTGACAAGTTAAAAACAGGAAGTTGAAGTACGGAGTTGAAAACAGGAAATTTAGAACAGAAGTTGAGAGTAAAAGTTGGAAGTGGGAGTTCGACCCCGGAAGTCGCAAAAGGTGCGGAAATGAGGAGTTGAAAACGCGCAGTTGAAAAACAGGCAGTGGAGGATACGCAGTTGAAAATGAGAATCGGAGTTAAAAGTCGAAAGTGAAGATCAAAGTGGAAAGTTGAACGGCAGTCTCGGAAGCCAGAAGATGTCGCGAGGTCGATTAGCAGAAGCAGACAGTCGACACCAGAAATCTGATCGAACATAACAGGGAAGTTATAAGTATTTCCACCTGCCCACGAGTGTAAATGTGCAATTAATAAATGTCTAATTTATGTATCTTCCGTGTGTTTACATTCACCTGTATCTTCCTATAACCATGGTACTAACGAAGGCGGGATAACTGATGGATAGGTCCAACTTTCCATTAGAGTGCGGGGTGTCGTTCTGACGAGCGATTAGGAGCATGATACATGTTCGATTAGTCGAATTATAACTCCTAAAGAACCCTGATTTTCTGTCAAAGTACTTCGTACAATGTGGACCCATCGCTAGTTGGGATGCATTTGCTATGCGGTGCGCTCATAGAAGCGATTCATTAGTATTGTATTATGTATATTCTTTTAAAAGTTGCACTAGTATTAAACATAGATAAGGGTATCAAATCAATGAGATGAACGCAGAATCAGGATAATACTGGAAAATCACCACGACATCATATATACAATCATTTTTTTGTTGTGTTTTGATTATAATGTTGATGTAGCCATGCCTTTTGTGTGTCTTCTCCGTATTGCGTAACATGTTGCGTTAAAAATCGTTCTGAACGCAACGGCATTCATATATCCTTATGCCTGTAGATATTTTAGGCTTAATTTGTCATAGGTGTTGCTGTCAACTGTCAACACCGGCATCCCCACCCCACTCCCCGCGTTAGTTTATAAATTTAGAAGAGCACTTTGAAAAGCTCCTCTTTCACATTTCGTTTCCATTTCAATCGAGTTCGCCTCGTCTTCCGAAGCAGTCACAAGAGTTCAACAAGAGTCTGCACGTCATCTACTGCACCCTAACACTAAATTTCTGTGGTGAAGCGACCACTTACGTGTGATACGTGTCCTGGTCCACGAAGGACGCGTGCCCGTCAATATTATGTCTTCCCCTCAGCGATACGCGATAATGATTGCTTGAAATATTAATAAAATATGTGTATGTATACCACAATCTCAATTTTGACTAATAATTCTACCTACAAACACATCTTGCTGTCCCTTTACCTCAACAATAGTTGCAAACTCCCTACCCTTTCTCTCACCTTTTTTTTTTTTACATTTTACTATGTGCCTATACATTTCTGTCGATTTTAATTATTAGTATGATATGTTAAATTATAATTCTATCATTATTTTCTTTAATTTGTCACCTTCCTTCAGAAATCAGATTTATATCTACTGCGAAAACGTATGGCTGCGCAATATTTTTTTCAGGCAATGCCTTGACAAGAGCATATGTCACCGTGATTTATTTAAACCAGTTTCGGCTTAAGTCAATCTTTAGTGTTTCATGAATCGAGCAAAATTTCATCCACGACTTGTACCATAATAATATAAGTACACCAAACAAAATATGAATATATAACATTAAACAAATATGGGACTAAAAGTGATAAAGAATTATCTAACTATGTATTGAAAATTTGCATTTTGTTTTGGTTATTTTGTAGTTTGCATTAGAGGAAGTCACAAAGACCTGGGGGGGAAGGGTCTAATCTTCGAGTAAAGAATGATAAAATTGCAATATTCATTAAATTGTGTTTTTAGTATTTCTCACTTTATTAGTTAGGTGATTTAATTATGTTTTGATAGTGTGGTGTACTTATATATATATATATAATTAATGTTAAGCGTGCCGATCACGGGGCGCCTGATCTCACGACATGAGTAGGAGTGGTGGGGGGTGCCAATGGTTATAAAAGGTAAGACGCGTGTTAAAGGCGGTCTCTCTCCAAATGATGATTTGTAAAATAATAAAAACAATATATTTTTAAGTCTTGTAGTATTTATTTTAGTTTAAATATTTAAGGATTATGTTAGAATAAGGCGGCACTGTACATAAAGTGTCGCGCCTAGATAATTTGAAATACTTAACTTCCAGTAAATTGTTTAGAGGGTTTTTTATCAGTAATTTTTTACCCTTCCAATTCATGTAATAATATAAAACACTCAGATGTTTATAATAATAAGGTAGTTTGTAAAAGTGTCAAAGTGACTAGCGCTGATGCACTTGTAGTTTGTAGATTAGGCGGTCTAGCCGCATGTAGAGTACTCAGAGTATCGTAGACTCTAAGGAATTGGAAAAAAAAAAAAAAAAAAGGCGGTCTCTTTTTATTTACTTTGGCAACCACGCTCGTACCTCTAATTCTGTATTTATCATTATATATTTTATATAATAAATAATTATTGTTCACAATTACAAGTAATTACTTTTACACGTACCTGGACAGTAATCGTCAATAGGTTCAGCTGAATCAACCGGAAAATTCGCAAAATTCGGTGACCGATATACGGTCGCCATATTATTTTCTCAAATTTTACACAGTTCAACAATAGATGTTGATACAAGCAACTTAGCGAAATTTGTCCAAGTCGCTAAATTTGTATGGGAGTGCATGGTTTCGAATATGTCAGTTCCGGAATCTGTCGCTTTAATGTTTAGCGCCAGGTGATATACACGGCCTCGTATATTGTCTTTCATAACTAGTCGTAAGTGGCGACCAGAAGTAATGTTGCCAGTTCGTTTATGAATTTGAACTCCTGTACGATGATTGAAGAGAGGTAGCGAGTTATTTGCGACGTTGCCGCACTTTGCCGGTTGTTTTGAGTGCTTTGATTTTTATATTTGTTATATTCAATCGTATACCGAGTGTGTGTGTATGGAGTATATTCTGTGACCGCCCATTTTACTATCTTAACTGCAATATAGTGTGGATTACTGTTGATACAATGAAGTGGAACAAAAGATTTGAAAGAATAAAGGAACTCATTTTTAATACAACTAAGTATCTGCGTATAAATTTGATACACTACTATTTATTGATTAATTATTTATTGATTTCGATATCTTTACTAATTTATAAAGGGGATATTAAAATTTTTCTCCTAATGATAGCACTCCAGACTCTTTAAAAAGTTGCCTAGTCGGCTTCTTTAGTAGGATTTAAGTTTTAGTTTTTTTTACTATGCACATAATATATTGAAAGCACCTTTCCATCCAGTTATCGCATACTGGAAGATTAATTTTATTGAAGGCCGTAGTATATCATTTTATGTATTTCTGTACATACACCGACCATGTATTTTACAAAATTTTTACTTTTAATAAATAAATAATACTAATGACTTCAATGAAATTCCTTTTTCTCATTTACAGGAGTTCACTTACTCTGACGGTGATGATAGGGACATGGCTGTTGATAAGAATGTTTGAGATTTTATCCCCAAATTTACACAGCTTTCATAATGCTGATAAGTTCAATGTAATAATAAGATCAATATGTTTTCATCAGACATTTAAAAATTGCTGAAAAACTAAAAGAACGAGTATTTCCTCATATGAGAGCAGATCGGATATCTCTGATTTCTAAAAAAGTCAGATTAGCGCATTCGGCTCACAGTATTTAAAAATTCAACCGACGTCGTCCAGAATAATTGCAACATCTGCTATTGGATACTTATATGAGTGCCAAAAGTTGTGAAAATAAGTATGACAAGTTTGACAGGTTTGATAAGTTACTACAGCAACTGAAAAAATTCTGATCAAAACATTAAAACGCGTTGTGATACGTGGTAAAAGAGGAATATGTGTTCCTGTTTTATTTTCGTCTGATGTACAAAATGACTTTGAATGAAGTAAGACATAAATACGTGGAGAAAAATAATGTGTTTCTATTTGCTAAATCGAATTGTAATACTAGAATTTGTGGTTACAATACAAGGTAATAGAGAAACACGCCAAACTCTGTGAGGCTAAGGACCCAAAGGTAATTCCCTCAACCAGGTTAAGAAAACATCTTGCAACATTGACGTAAATTTTTAATATGAGTGAAAACATTGAACAGCTCGCTAATTTTACGGACCATACTAGTGGAAGCCATAGGAAATCTTACCGATTGCCCGACGTCAAGCTTTTTCAGAAATCTCTAAACTGCTCTTTGTGATGGAAGATGGCAAGGTAGATTCCTACAAGGGTAAAAGTCTCGATGAAATTGATCTCAATTTAGATGATGAGATAGTAGATGAAAATGTAGATATTACAGAAGTTATTGAATACAAAGCAGATTAAATGCACCATAACCACATCAACATTTGTTAAATCCTAGTTGGACAGTCACGAGTAGTCAAACTATCGGAAAAATATAAAAAAGGTAATTTGGTGCCGTGGACTCCTGAACAAAAGAAAATTGTTTGCAATTTTTTAATACACACATCTCTAAACCACCAAAAAGACATAAGTTTGAAACTTTAAACCCTGACATATTGTCTTATAAAATATGGCTAAAGATAAAAGTGTTCATGCAAAACACATATTCCAAAAAACAACTTGAATCATTTTAATGGGTTAATTAAGGTTGTTATTCGTCATGAGTGATACATTTTTTATTTTAATTGTTTTAGATACTTACTTACTATAAATATTATTTTTGTAACAGGTTTTATTAAAAGTGTTAGGTACATGATAAGTTATTTTTTATTTGAATTATTTTAGATACCTACTTTTAATGTAAAATGTTTAAATAAGTACTTAGTATAGGTACTTATTTAGGGATAAGGTTAATTTAATTACATGTTTAATTTTGTAATTTATTTTTAATAAATGATTTGCAAAATAAAAACTTTTTGAATTCACCGACCTAGACGAACGGAATTCATATTATGAATCTTATAATATAATATAATTATTTGTTAATTGAAGTTGCATTTATTTTGTAGAATTCTATGTGGACGAGTCATTTGAGTAAAAAAAGTCTCCAAACAAGCATATTAAATGTTAAATTGTATAATTTTGGTCGCCCTTATCCATTTTATATTATCAAAATTGCCTTTGTTTCTATGGACGCATCTTTAAAACGACAACGAATCCTTATACAGGTACGTACAGTTAAGGGCGTACTTTCATTTTTCGAGACGGTGTATATAGCAAAACGAAAGAAGATTATATAAATGTAATGACACATTACTAAATTACAAATCGTACATAAATAATGCCACACGAAATGTTTTTGGACAAATACCTTCCTGCATTGACCATACATGGTGCCACTCAAATAACACTGATAAAACCATATCATTACTATGGAAAACCAGTATTACTGATCACTACAACCTGTATATTTTTACAAAATATAGATATTAGAAATATTAACTAATAAATTTGGCAAAAATAAATATGAAATTTTTTTTTTTTTATCTGTAAACTTTAGGAGCAAATCTTAAAATGGAAACCTGGGAATCAATATTTGAATCGGAAAATTCTAACACATGTGAGAATGAAATTAAAATGTGTTGTCATTTGAATTAATCCATCGAAAATTAAATATTTTATTGGAGTACCTAATTCATATATATGAATATGTTTTGAAATCAGGCAAGTACCTAAATATATTTAGATGATCGCTTAAATCAATGTTCTAAATTTAAAATTTTTATGACAGCTTCAATTTATTATTTTGTTTAATATTATCAATTTAAAACACCATGTTGCCGTTTTGGTGATATGTCTGTTTCATAATTACATATTATTTATGTAACAGACAGCTAGTGTTTAAAAAACAGTGTAGACAATATATTTAATTGCGTTGTTTTCCCTTAAAATCAGTAAAAAAAAATCTAATTGATAAAATTTATTATTAATGTTGTGAATAAGTTCAATATTAATTCATATTGTGGATAAAATATGTGTTGAAATATATATCTTTGGCATTTTTAACAAGAATATTGACAGCACGGATTCGACGTCCATCATGGCCTGATAGACCGGCGTATTGAAGTTCAGTTGACAAATTAAATTATTGTCTTTTATAAAACTGAAAATATATGGTTTAAAAACTAATTATTGTGTTTTTGATATAAAACTTGGATTTAAATAGTAGCTGAAGCCTCAAAGCATATGAATAAATATAATATATTATCCCTTTCCAAGCACAAAAGCTAGTCTCTTTTTTGGAGAGGTAAGCGATTCACAAAAATATGTAACTTTAGTTTTATAACGGATTCATGTTACTCATATAAAATTGTAAAAATTTCAAAATAAAATAAAATATTTTTTTTATTTAAAAATGTATGTTTCAACTAAAACAAATGTAGCGGGATATATATATATTTATTTATTTATTTTATTTGTAACTATATAATACAATGTAAAAATCTGTTTGGACTGTGCCCGTCTTAATAGAGAAATTCTGTGTTGAGACTGGCGTCTCTTCTTGGTTAGGTTGTGTTTTGTTATTGATGGTTTCCTTGGGGAAACTTAGCTGACGTTTCTGCACGGTAACATATACTATTGTCATGGTGTTACCTCAAAAAATGATTGTGTAACCATATATTTTCACAGGAGATATAAATCTCCCACAGTTGAGTCGTAGATTGATTGATAATAATGGAATGTCTCCTCTTTTCTTTGGTTGCTTTAATTTAGATGCAGGTCTATGAATTTTAAAATCATAGCTAATGAGTTTAGGTGTACGCAGCGCGTGTATTAAAATAGGCTGATAATTAGCATTTTTGAAAAACCAATCAAAATGAAAAATGTATTTGATATAATTCGTACTGTAATTAATATAGTATTACATATTCAGATTACAAAATATCATAATACATATTATTAATTAAATATATTTTTTAAATTCATATCATAGAAATGCTGGGTGTTCACAACTTATTTGAATGTATAATTTATTCTGCGTGTCTCTGAGTGAGTTGCAGTGATGCAATGTAAAAGTAATTTGTAAATATATTGTATTTATTTACGATTTTCCTAAAATTATATAATTGACTTGAAATAAATAAATCAGTATGTAATCACAATTTTTATTAATACATATTTTGTTTGTAGGATTTGGTCAACAATGTTTATAAAAACATATCTCTTTGTTATTGTTCACACATCGCAGTTTACCCTGGGAAAGATCATACAATCAGGATCCATGATTACAGTCCAACCGAGGCAACATCTCGGATCTAAACAGCCCTTGAAATTACTAAAAAATCTATTTTTATATAGTTGGGAATTAACGTGAATAAGGTAAAGTAAAAAAAAATATCATCGTTATATACTTTAGGAATGACTTGAAGTTTATACATTTAGCTGCATTTTTAAAAAGCATTTTATTTTTGTAACTACATTATTTATTCACTGTACTGATACATTGCTTGAAAGTAAGAATTTATTGCATGTGCCACTCATCATTATATAAAAGATTTCATAACACTGCTAATATATTTATGAAAATTAATAACAACATAGGTACATTGTGATTATGATACAATTGGTTGGGCAGTACTTGGAAAGCTAATGCATATCTTCAAAGCCAAAATACCACAATCTCTAAACAAGTGAGTGCTCCCAGCCTGAGATGTGGACTCTCACTGTCAATGTCATACACAAATAAAAAGGAAAGGGCTATGTTCGGAATATCTCCGGAGATGAAGTACTTAATGTACAAATTCACCAGAGAATCAAGATGACAGATGTTGTCTAAAAATCTTCTAGTTCAAATAGGGCTGGATATATTTGTCGAAGAGATGATGGACGGCGGAGGAAGGAAGACCCTGGGATGGGGGCCTTGCACTGGTACAAGAACAGTTGGCTGTCCTCGAGCTCTATGGAGCATCAGAAGAGTGGTGATCAACAGAAAGGCTGAAGACAGATGGTTGGCGATCCTTGAGAGAGACTTATATCCAGCAGTGGAGCAACACAGGCTAATGATGATCGTAATGCAATGTTTTTTTTTTAACAGCGTTCCAGTACCTTTTTTATGGTGTTTTTAATGTTTCAAAAGCAATTAGATGAAATAATGTTCATGCATACATAATTACAATCCATATTTATATAATTCACACAAATGATAAAATATGTTTTTGTGAACTAGATGAAATGTGGATGGATTCGAAATTGGCGCTTTCATGGGTTGAGTTCTGGCACCTTTTTTTTAAAAAAAGCACTGGTAATACATATAAAATGGAAAATATCATTATGATAATCTAATGTGTATTGTGTATAATGCACAATAATGTTTTTAAAATACCATTTGTTAAAAAGTGTCAAAAGAATTATATCACTGAAAATTTTAAATGACTATCTCTTTGTTATTTTTCGACCCCTCAACGTTATTGGTTACCCTGAGCAGTGGTCTCAGTGGTTTATGTGCTCTCAAAAATGAAGAATAATATACTCAATAAGACTAAAACCAATTTGATGAAACCAGGAGCGATAAGCGTTCCTAAATAAACCAGAAGTGTCAGAATCATGTCAAAAATTGACTTAGTAATGATGTTTGATGTAGGTTACATTCAACAGTAATTTATCAGTTTAAAACACAAAATATACAACACTTCAACCCAAACATGTTTACATAATACAAATATGATAATATGTATTGTAATTAAAAGTTCTGAGTTTTGAAGTAATTTCAGCAGCGCTAACACATTTATTGTCCTTCAATTTTGATTGTTCTTTTAGCTATGTTTATGTAGAATGTTCTTTTAGCATTGTTAGTTTTAGATACAGTAAAACCGCGATATAACGAAATCCAAGGGCCCAAAAAATAAAAATTCGTAATAACGAATTCCCACATATAACGAAATAAATTTAAAAAATCCTACTATATATTACGCGCCGTCGCAAAAAAATGTTGCGCGGCTTCAAAAAAGATCGCAAATTCTGCAAACAAAGGAGGAAGAAGGCCGTAGGGAACTGAATACCTACATATTTTTAGTAGTTTTGTTATTATAACAGATAATCAAAGAAATTAAATTAAGAAAAGAACCTATTCAACACCAATTGGAAGATATTTTTGTAAATTCCAGAATATTGCAAACACAAAACAATATTTTAATTGTGTTTAAATGTAAAGCCGCTTCAAACATAGTTTTGGGCATGAAACATAAAGAATAATTCAAAAATAAAAATTTGACAGTTGAATCGCGGCATTTTTATAAAATGAGTCGTATATAAATTACGAAGGTACTTACCGGTAACGGCGGCAACCACTTCAAAATATGATACTATGAACCCATGAAGAAGTTTGAATTGTTTTACTACCTTGTCGGCAGACCGCCGCGCACCGCCGAAAAGGCCGTGCGCGGCGTTTCCGTTCGCATACGGCAGATGCAGCGGCGCGGCTTTGTAAGTGCGAAATAATATTTTCATTTTTTAACATTTTTTTATTTCGTTATAAATTTACGTAAATATATTGGCATTTTTTCGTACGGGACAAAAATGATTTTGTTATAAATATTAACGGGATTTCGTTATATAAATGCATTTTTGTATGAAAAATTGGTTTTAGGGACTAAATTTCGATTTTTTTTTCGATATACGTCATTTTTCGCTATATCGGGGTTCGTTATATCGCGGTTTTACTGTAGTGGCTAACTGTTTATATATTTTTAACGGTTTTTATGTTACCAATTTGTTTAAATATCCTTTTGATAAAATTATCCATCATTTGATTATGTGTACATTTTTTTAAATAATCAATCATCTGTTATATGGACAGTCGTTTTAATTATTTACTTGTATGCCTTTTCTGTTCGTTTGTCAGTTTTTGCATTTAATTTCTTTTGCATGATGGTTTAACGAATTAAAAAAATGTTAGTGCACATATTTAAAAAAAAAATAGTTTTTGTCATGAGAGTCTCACTATTACTGTCAATATGAGTCATTTATTTTTAAAACTCTATTTATCCATCGGACATAGTTAGGTAGTCGTGTATAGATCCCATATTTTCCCTTTTTTCCACAGCCATCACCGAAACTTGTAATACCGAATATTGTCCACGGCTGATTCGGTTGCAAGGGATCCTTGCACAAGAGTGGTCCTCCGGAGTCTCCAGCGCAGGAGTCCATTCGTCCCTTTCTATAGCCGGCACAGAACATATTCGATGTTATGTAATAGTCTATATAGGTGTTTTTGCATTCATCTGGCATAACTATAGGAACCTGAAAAGAAAAGATAATTAAACATTACGAGATGAAAATTGCAATCGCAATTTAGTAATCACTGCTTTGTTAAATTTTAATTCTTTTTAAATTTTTTATGTGTATCATTAAAATATCTCAAGCATGGTGAATGTTCAATATTTGCCAAATTTTAATAAAAAAGTGAGAAATTGAATTTCACTTATTACAATAGTGAAAATACAAGGTTACATGACCATATATCAAATAAAGAGATATCCCAACAAACAAGTCAGCAGGTGATAATACCAGATAAGGAAATGAGTGTGGCCTATTTACAGAGGTGGCCTATATGGGCTGAACAAGAAGAAGAACAATATTATATGAAGGTAATAGTGTTAATTTATCACAGCAACCACCGCCACCACCAGGAGAACAAACACACTGGTGGGATTTATCAAGTGTATAAAAACATGGCAGTCTATTATCTCTGCATATTATGGGGAAAATTCATGTTTGTTCACATTTAAGAACTTACCTGAGCTTCATGTAGAAGGTTGGCTCCATAAGTATCACTACTTCGTTTTTTCCCCCAGCCAATGATAGTGCACAGTTTATTAACTGGCAGAGGCTGCCTCGGCTTTGGAAGACAGGCTACACCAACATAATGGAAATGTTTAGCATGAGGTGGTAATCTGAAAATAATGTTAAAGCCTCTTCAATGTTTGATGTTAACTCAAAGATGTGGGAGGCCATTTGAATAGGCAAAAGCCACTATCACAAAAGGTTATAGAGCTAAATGATATTGATAAGTAAGCTTGTGTAATTATTTACATATATATGGTATTTTATTTGACGAAAAATATTGTACCAATACAGTGGAAATTGGTTAAGATGAAACCATGGGGACCAAAATATTTTTACATGTTTCAAAACTCTACAACGTTTTTAATATCATACATTGTAATAATAAAAACAGTATATATATACAGGGTGGCCCAAAAAAAGTGAGAACATTTTGTAAAATGTGATATAATTACATCAAAATTAGTTTAATTATATCGACAATAGCTTAAATAGTTTACTAATTTACTTACTTATCTATATTACATTTTATTTTGACAATTTCCGGTCGCCATCTCTGATTATTAATTTTCCCATTGTATGTATATTTTATATTTGGTTTTTTCAAATAGTTACCCAGAATGACAAAAATCACTGTAGACGACCATATTCTGATCAAAAATTTGCAAATTGAAAAACGTTGAGGTGTTAGAAAAATGATCAAAGAGTTTTAAAACAAAGCCTGGATATTATAGCATAATTGGACATTACAACAAGATGGATCTCCATCTCACACAGCCAGAAATACAATCAACTTTCTTCATCGTGAGAATGTTAATTTCATCGAGCCAGGCATGTGGCCACTGAACAGCCCAGATTTAAACCCAGTAGATTATGCAGTATGAGGATTATTGTGCAAAAAATTACATTAAGAATTATAATTAATTATATTATGTTTTGAAATAACTCATGTGTTACGAAATGTTCTCACTTTTTTTGGGCCACCCTGTAGTAATAATCAAAATAGTATAAATTTTAAACAAATACAGCAAATGAGTTACCATTATAACGCTACAAATAAAAAGTATTTTAAATCTTTTATGTCCATATTTACGACTATATATGAATATGTGCAATGTGTAAAAATTCTAAATGAAATAAAAATGCAGTGTATTAATTAATTAGTATATAATTTTAGTGAAATTTTTCAAAATCATTTTGCACCATGTTATTTTTACATCTTATTGGCTATTGATAGATACCAGCCTTATCAATAGAAAGTTATGTCACAAATTCATAAACACTAAACTCTTTGATTTTAACGCAGTCGATCGGTAACTTCATTTGTTTACAACGATAAGGGTGATGTGTGGCAAGCCGCATCCTTGAATCTATTGTTATTATTGGGTGTCGGTGTAGTCAATAAAAAGTTGAGTCATAAACAATTTGGTGACAATGTGGCGGCTGTTATTTTTCTTCTTCGAGATGTGAAATCTTTTCATGTATTTTTTTCAAGTGAAAAGAAAATAAATGTATGAAATCACATGGCATTTTGTAGGGACCAAAATATTTATTCATGTTAAACATGTTCCACCCATTATTTTAATTATTATATGATAAGCTTGTTACTAACACTAGTATAGTCATATTAACTACCTCAACATTGCGACATCATTGTCAACGGTCTCGGAATCATATCCTGGGTGGACAATGGTTTGTATAATCCTCAATTCAGTTTCGGTATCATCTTTAGTTGAAAGGTTATACTCTCCTAATCTGACAAACAATCTTCTTCGTATACAGTGTGCTGCTGTGAGGACCCAATGGGGAGAAACTAAAGTGCCTCCGCAAAACGCTTCCTGTGAATATAAACTTGCATTTTACTAACCTAAGTTCACTTTTGATGTGAAACAGCTTTATAATTTTCAACATGAAATAATGTAACAGTATGTATGTCACACCAAAACTCTAAGTTTGGATAATGCATGTTGAGTTTTGTGTGTGGCCATTAAATTCCTTACAAGAAAAAACACTTTAAATCATTTTAAAAGAGATATTAGTGATTTATGGGGACTATTGCCCCTTGGAAAATCAAGGTTTATTTTGTAGTACCACTTGCGTGGTAGTCTCTTTTTAAGTAAGGAAAAGAGTCAATAGAAGATGTCTCCATTGAAGCCACTTTGATTGAAGAAAAAGCAGAAATACTTGTAGTTTGAATATCCTCCATCAGTGGATGTCAAAAGTTTATGCAAAATGGGTGCCGAGAATGCTTACACCACTCAAAAATGTCCTTGCACAAGAAAAATGTTGCATTGGCTGTGTAGAGACACAGTTTCCAAATGTTAAACCACCCTTCTTACAGTCTAGATATGGCTCCATCCGACTATTATTTATTGGCAAATGTGAAAAAACACTAATGAAGGAAGAAATTTACAGACAAGCAAGAAGTTAATGTTATTTCGGCCTATTTTCAGGCCAAGAACAAAATATTTTTTCGAAGGAATAAATACTATAAGTTTGAAGATAAGAAAATATGTCAGGCGTAAAAGTGAATATGAACGTATATTGAAAAGGAAAAATAAATAGTATTTTCCCCCTTTTCCCCATTCATTCCATGAATTTCTTTCCTCGAGCAGTGATATTCTTTTTTAATTTTTTTCATCAGTAAATTAATGCATATTATTTTTAAACTAATGATATTTTGATATTTTTGACATAATATATTACTAAAATAATAATGCTTTAAATAAAATCCTTTTTTTAAAATCAATATCAAAACTCTACAAGAGAGTGCAAACCTTAAATCTGTTTAGAACAGCAACCTGCCAGGGCCATTTCCCTTTTGGAGCAGGTTTGCCACCAATAATTCTTGTCATAGACCAAATGCCCCGTTTTGTAGCGTTATTTAGCCCGCTGTATAATACGCCACACTGATGTTGATGATATGTCACTCCTTGCTGAGCAACATTAGTATCAATGTCATTGCGATCTTTGTTGGGAATTTCCTCAATTATTGTGTCCACAAAGAGCTCACCATTAGCTGAAAATTAAATTTTGAAATTAAAGAATCAAAAAGACAAATACAGTAAAACCGCGATATAACGAAATCCAAGGGACCAAAAAATAAAAATTCGTAATAACGAATTCCCACATATAACGAAATAAATAAAAAAAATCCTACTACTATATGTTACGCGCCGTCGCAAAAAAATGTTGCGCGGCTTCAAAAAAGATCGCAAATTCTGCAAACAAAGGAGGAAGAAGGCCGTAGGGAACTGAATACCTACATATTTTTAGTAGTTTTGTTATTATAACAGATAATCAAAGAAATTAAATTAAGAAAAGAACCTATTCAACACCAATTGGAAGATATTTTTGTAAATTCCAGAATATTGCAAACACAAAACAATATTTTAATTGTGTTTAAATGTAGAGCCGCTTCAAACATAGTTTTGGGCATGAAACATAAAGAATAATTCAAAAATAAAAATTTGACAGTTGAATCGCGGCATTTTTATAAAATGAGTCGTATATAAATTACGAAGGTACTTACCGGTAACGGCGGCAACCACTTCAAAATATGATACTATGAACCCATGAAGAAGTTTGAATTGTTTTACTACCTTGTCGGCAGACCGCCGCGCACCGCCGAAAAGGCCGTGCGCGGCGTTTCCGTTCGCATACGGCAGATGCAGCGGCGCGGCTTTGTAAGTGCGAAATAATATTTTCATCTTTTAACATTTTTTTATTTCGTTATAAATTTACGTAAATATATTGGCATTTTTTCGTACGGGACAAAAATGATTTTGTTATAAATATTAACGGGATTTCGTTATATAAATGCATTTTTGTATGAAAAATTGGTTTTAGGGACTAAATTTCGATTTTTTTTTCGATATACGTCATTTTTCGCTATATCGGGGTTCGTTATATCGCGGTTTTACTGTAATATTATTTTTAATGAAATACAGTGGAACCTCAATTTTACCGTTTTCCCTCCATTTGCGTATTATTTCTGCAGTCCCGTATCATTTTAGTACATTACAAACCCTATTTTACGTTTGACTTTCCCGTGATTTATGTCTAAAATTAATTGAAATTCGTTCAGCCAGTTCGCTATTTGCTATAGAGTCAAGAGAGTTAGTCGTATATACACATTTTTCATTCTCATACCTATGTAATTTGTATGTTTCGTTGTTTTATTGTTTTTACGAGCTGGAATCAGCAAGAAAATTGCGTAGTATAGACAACATTGATGGCTGGGAAAGAATTTATGAATAACCCTTACAGATTTACTTAGACGTTGACACCAACGTAATAACATCGGACATAGTGGATATTGATGAAAAAACCCAATTCCTACAAAAGACGATGCCATGAAGCATATTGAAAGCCTCAAAGCATATTTTACTAGTACATATTAGCAATGAACCATCAGAAATCTTTAATTTATTATAATTTATAATATTGAAAGAATGATTTAAAAACAATAAAAAAACATGCAGCAATAAATATTGTTTGATTTTTTCAATAAATAATCTGTTTTTTTAATACCCCCAATTTACATTTCTCTGTTTACATTTATCTTTGTTGGTCCCTTCAAAAACTTAAAATCGGGGTTCCACTGTATGTACATTCTTATTGTGAAGTTGCAATTTCAGAATTTTTTTTGGATAATTTGATTGCTTTAATAAAGACTATAAGTTCCAAATTAGCCAAAAACTTAATTGTTTGACGTGACGAAATGGTAACGTGTTACCCTGGATAGGGAAAATTCCAGGTTTGTATCCTGGTGACACTCAAATATATTTTCTAATTGATTCAAGTAATTTTTGTCATATAATATTAAGTCATTTAAAATTTGCTTGTCTAATAAGATATTACTTTTATATTATAATCAGATAAATCAGTAACATTGCCTGGCATTTATCAAACATTTGACTTAATACTAATCAGGCCCGTTATCTGCCTTTGTGTTTTCGAGGATACCTGGATAGACAATTAGGTCTATGCAAGTATTATGCATATGTAATGACTACAAAAGTATTATGTTTCAATTGTAATTAGATTTGGAGAAGGTGGTAGCTATTTACATATGTATTTTATTTACTTTTTCAATAGATGGATACATGTTTTTCACTTAGCCCTATAATCTTCTATGCTATTAAGATTTCACATACGAACCATTATTTTTATTATTGTGAATTTTTTTCTCTATCCATTTTTGACAAAATGTTCCTTCTACGTAACAATATGCAGTTTCCTTCAGTACATCTCGGGAGCACTGTTTGGGTCGTTGGCACCACCTAGCGATATTATTTTTTCAGATTTAAGATTATGTACAAATTCTGCTTAAATATTTTAAGTAATTTGGAAAGTTTATCTAGTCTAGAATCTTTAAATTAGTATTAAAAGGTTTATAAATAAATACACATTTGAAGATTTTAGATTAAACAAACAATAATATAACTTTCAAAATGTATGTACACATATTGTCTCCAAGAAAAATCTTAATAAAATGTTTGACAAGTAGCCAGGAGGTCAGGGATTCGTTCTTCGCCCCAGAAAGCCAGGAAATCAGTTTTAAATTTCAAATACTGATTAATCTCAAAAATAAGGCATCTTTGTAAGCCAATAAGACCAATTCATAAATTTATCTAAATAGGAAGAAAATTTGAATGGTATTGACAGAATACAATAGGAAAAAATAACAGGAAAAGGGTTATGTTAACTTATAATCAACAATATATAATTTGTTTAAAGTTAGATGAAAGTGTGTAATTCCATATCGATATAGAGACAACTCAGGCATTTTTGGACAAAAAATTATTATCTAACAGATTTAATGGACATTCAATAACCACAAAATAAAATAAATTTTGTTGTGGTTTTTGTTTATTTTTTGTGGCAATAATTTTACTCGCCTTTTCCTATGTGTGACACATGCTCTGCTGCAGGATGACCAGCGACTCCATTTTGAGTACCATTTGCTTGATCTGCTAGGAAGTACTTTCCTTTCTAATGGATCTTGATTATTCTAAAAATGAAGCCTAATAATATTATTAATCTGTATGGACCAATACACAAAAACAAAATAAAAGGGGTAGAAACATCATCAATTAGTAATCAAAGAGGAATTTAAACTATAATTAAAACAAAGATTCAGTTAATAGTGTATTTCGGCATAGTTGGGTGTTTGTGCAAGATCCGATTTGCCATATAAATATGTAATACATTATAATAAAGTTACAAAATAATATTGTAAAAAAGAAAAAGAGAGAGTCTCTTTGAGAGCGCCACTTGCACTAGAGAGTTGGTGCTGAGCTCCATCAACAGCTTTGCACCAACAACTCTATATCTTAGGAGTGGAACGAATTCATGCACATAGCATTCGGCTAACACTGTGATTGTGTTTGATTGTAATGATGATTGATACGCATCATAACAGTTGATGGCCGTTTCTAAAGAGTAATAAGTATTAACTTGCAAAAATAGCTTTCAGACTGATTTATTGTTAAGTGTTTTTTGAACTTAACTTTTGAACCAAATTTACTAATACTAGTACAAGCATACATAACAGTAAAACAATATGTATTTTAAACTCATCCTGTCAGTCACCAAGGCAAATTATATACTCTAGTTCCCATTCACAAACTTGAACTATTATGTACTGGTGTATGATGTAAGAAAATTGTTAGTTTATTTCTAATCTTAGTTGATGGTCTGAATGTTTAGATAATATATTTCTTTTATTGAGACACAAATATGCGAATAATTTTCTCAATGTGATAAATATTTTTAGGTATTTTAATTATTTGCAACAACGAACAGGGTCCAACAAAAATAAATAAATAGGAAAATTTTAAAATCATTTAGAAAGCGGTTTATCACTGTAAATGTTTAAAACTGTGAAAAAGTTATTTTTAAATATTTTAATAAAGCACTCACAGGCACGATTATAAATTTGTACTTTCGTTTGTCATTTGAAACTTGGGTTGATTTGGAATCATCCTCAGGTCCGACTTCTTCCTTCTGTCGGTTTCTTCCACATTTTGATCTCTCACGTCCTTTCCTTGTAAATTTACAACTAAAATAAAAATAAATTATTTGTTATGATATAATGTAGGAGCTATATATATGTTACATTTAGTGGTAGGTACTTATATGTTTTGTATTACTGGCCTCATATTATTAAGATTTATATGAGCGTTACTCTAAATTATTATTGTAAATCATTATCATAAATCAAATACCAACATCTATAAATATTTTTAATTTGAGGATTTCACAGGTCGAGTGTGATGTCAGAGAGAAAGTTTCTTGGTTATCCGATTGTAAATGCCCTAATCACACAAAGTAAAGTTTAGTTTAACGCACATATCATTCAACTATCAGCCTAAGAGGACATGTCTCACGACCATTTAAAGTGAGACTTCACTGATAAGGCACTCCCTAAAGATGGGTAATGAGATTTACCCGAAATGTTGGGATAACTATGGTCCTTCCAAGAAACTTTCTCTTTATATGCAACTGGGAGCTCTTCTGGATTAGATCGCGCTCTTTGTGTATGGTTTTCTTGGGGAAACCTAGGCCGATGAAAAAATAATGCACTTAAAAATTGTCAGTGCAACTTAAAAGAATTCAATAAATCAACCCACAGATGGCGGTAAGGTCATTCGCAAGTAATATATGAAGGAAGTTGTAAATGATGGTGCAAAGTCCCTGTACACAGCGTTTAATCCGTATTTAATTTGTGTAGGCGTATTGCCTTTCAAAAACAAATACCCAATGATAGCTTCATACATGATTTTTTCCATTTTTACAAAAACATTCACATCGTCTCACTTAAATAACAATGTCAAAATGGTTGAAATTATCAAAGCATGTGCAAACATGTTCTCCAACTTTTGTTGACGAGTGCTGCCATCTTCGTATTGAGGTCGGACATTTTTCACACAACCCTCGCATAAATAATACTGCTATTACTGCTTCATATCTTCCATTGCACCACTAGGTATGCTGTTATATATATTTATATAATTTAATATAGAACTAAAAAAATCGTGTTTGATTTATTGTGTAGATTATACATATGTAACTAATGTTAAAAAATGATTCTCGGAAACGGTGTTACTGAAATATGGCAAAAACCAAAAGCTTTATGGTTGCAGGGGTGCTACTTCATGTAGGGGTTGGTTGGAATGTAAGATATCGTCCTCATTGACGAGATTGTGCAGATTAACGTTGCTCTCGGGGACAAAGTATCTGTGAGAAGGTTCGGTGTGTTTTGGTGAAAACCATTTTTATCCGAACATGTTTGTTCTCATCGGGAGAAGCCACCGAGAGCAAGAAACAACACAGAATACATAAGGCAATGGAAAAACGATGCACAGTTAGTGAAAGGTGCGAGTCGGGATGTGCATCTGCTGTTCGATCGGTTCGGGTACTGGGCGCCACTTATAAATATCAAATGCCAGACACCTTGCCGTAAAACTACCATGCAGTTTGGCAAAAATAAAAATATAATGAATATATATGTAATAAAGTTGTAATAATAAAAATAATAATTTAATAATCTTTTAAACAGAGTGGAAACTTATTGTATTTATTTAGATTATTTCAATAAGAACGATATGATTTTAAAATGAAATAAAACAAACAGTTTAAGATACAAGCCAATTTATTTATTTATTTTGAAGCACAAACGATTACAATATGTTTTAAATAAAACGTCATTTAAATAGCCACCTTGGTTTCGTTTACAGGAGTGAATTCGTTGAACCCCATTTTTGATGGCTTTAACAAATCAATTATGCCTAATGTCGTGAGTGCAGAGTTCGATATTCAACAATAAATCATAAAGTATTTATGGTTTGTTTGAATAAACCATTGATTTCAAATAACCACACAAAAAGTAATCCAAAGGAGTTAAATCACAACTTATTGGGGACCATTAACAGTTTAGTTTCTTGAATTATTGATTAACCAAACTTTTCTTGCAATAAGTTTTTGGGGGTTAGGACGGTGGTTAAATGCAATACATGTGATTGGCGCGTGTTGAGGTTTATTGTGACAAATGATAACAACAATGAAGACAGATAGAAATGAATACAGTGAATGAAGATGTAAGAAATTATGAAATGAAATGAATTGATGGTCTTGCTCGGCTAAGGCCGGGTTGCGTCATCCTCGGTAACTATAACTGAGATTCAAACTCGGTTACATTCAAACTCGTTTACTTTTAAACGAGATTCAAATAATTTGACAGAAATCGAGTTGCGTCAACAAAGTTTATAGTTATCCAGTGTAGCAATTACATAGGCCTCTTAAAATCTCATTTTCAAAAACAAATGCCGCGCGAGTAATTTTGCTTATGGCAACACGTGTAGAACGCTTAATTTGACATTTGACGTTTACGTTAAATTGGTGTGTTTGCTTTCCCGAAATGAGCAATTGACCGTTTTTGAACGATGAATGTCAATATAAAGTAAGTATTCTTGTATTTTAACTATATTTAAAAGTTTATGTTGTAAATTACGTATTAGTAAACATTATTTTTAATATTTATTCAGAGAATCCAAGACGAAGCAAGAAACAGCAGAATGGATACGAGGTATGATGCAGATGTGAATGGATAGCGGGTTTCGGTATTTGATGATGATACAGATTCTAACTGTAAGTACTCTGCAAGGCCTTGCAATGCAAATCTTATCACTCATTTTGCATTTAATATGCTACCTTTTAAAAACAAATAAATAATGCACACCCCAATTGTAAGCAGATCAATTATACAAATGTAATATGTTTGTATGTTCATAGGTGGAAGATGTTGAGCACAGGCCTCAAGTCTAAATATCTTGGCATTGCATTCAAATACCAACTCATGGCAAAACCTCAAAAAAATGCACAGAATGATAATTCACAATATAATTAATTAATTTTCTGGTGTATGCACACTTACATAATGTAATAAAATATAAATATTAGATATCGATAATGCTTTTATTTAGTTTAATTATTTCATTTATAATATATACCCTTTCTTTGTTCGCAGATAAATCAAAACGCAAAATGAATTCAATCACCCCAAATGAACAAATAGACAATACACAAGAACTGCATGTAGTCAAGCTGAGAGATATTTGGCCCAACTAAATTTTAAATTAGTCAAAGAAAAAAATAATATGTAATTAATTAAATAATTTACTTCTTTAATTTTATAAACATTAACAATTTCTCTATTTTTAAATGTTTACTGCCTTGCTGTATTTAGCTAATGTGGTTTCACCCCCTTTCATTTTAAGGTATTAACATAAACCGTTTTTCTATTTACTAAAATAATAATGTGTAGTTATGTCGTATGGCTTTACAGTTTCTAATTATTGACTTTAATTTTACTTACTTGACTTTACTCAATTTATGATGGTAATTTCTGTATGTGATTTATGTTAAAAGGTATATATATATAAATATAATAAAAGAGTTTTTACAGAGGAAGAATTGTTTTATTATAGATCCAATATTATTGTAAAATAAATGTGACAACAATTTAGGCTAAATCTCAGAAATGAATGATGTACAGAGCGATGAAGATCTTTAATGAAATGCCAAATGAAGATACTTTATAGATTCAAAATGAAACTAAGCCAATATGTGTAAGATAAGTTTGATCTTATTTATATTATAACATATATATTTACATTTGTACGCACAATATTAAGAATAAATAAATGAAATGCTATGGATATTGGGAAAAATAGCCATTTATTAGATCTCGTCTTACATTATTTCCATCCTGTGCAGGTTCAGAGTCAATTTCATATAATATTGTCACAAAGTCTGGTGACTCGGTAACATTATGCAGCACTGCTGTGGCTATAATGACTGCTTCCACTCTTTCAATACTCCGCCTGAGTTTCATACCTATTGCGGGGAAACGCCTTTTCCACACCCCAAATGTTCTTTCTACAACATTCCCAGTCCTGATTTGGCTCTCGTTATATAGTTTTTCTGCCACAGATATTGGATTTGTAAATGGAGTAAGTAAGTATGGTTTGAGTAGATAACCACGGTCACCAATGAGATGTTTCTCATTAAAAATACCATCATCTAGTTGCCCTTTTAATGTAGAATGACTAGAATACTATCGTGTGTTGAGCCTGGCTACCTTGCAACAACATTTATGTATTTCATTGTGGCATCTATTACTGCCTGCACATTAATGGAGAAGTAATCCTTTATATTTTGATAGTATTTCGCATTATTTCCTCCTGGAAATAG
This sequence comes from Eubasilissa splendida, assembly GCA_031772225.1. Classification (NCBI taxonomy): domain Eukaryota; kingdom Metazoa; phylum Arthropoda; class Insecta; order Trichoptera; family Phryganeidae; genus Eubasilissa; species Eubasilissa splendida. The sequence goes on from CM062845.1 coordinate 47,571,860, forward strand.
GATTTCCACATGAGTGCAATCTATTGCACCGATCGTGTTTGGAAATTTTATAATGTTGAAGAATTGATTCAGATATTGCTGAATTTCTTTGGTAGATACAGGTATACATAAATTGTGATCTGAGAGCGGCTATTACTCTGCTCACTTTATTCGCAATCCGTGAAATAGTGCTCTTGTGTACACCAGATATATCACCCGTGCATCTTTGCATTGATCCTGTGGCATAGAAATGCAAAGTTATCGAGACCTGGTTTACAGGACGAACTGCATGATTTCTGAAAAAACAATAAATTTAGGCATTTATAAATTACTGTATCTTTATCAAAAATATTATTATATACCTATAAAGTAGATTACTTTAACTTACTTATTTGTAGATGACATCAGATTGCCTGAAATAAGCAAGACCAGTTGCCTAACCATACTTTTGGACAGGCGGAATCTTCCAATAAAATCTAATTCTTCCCATATAAAATGATCGGTTTGTGGCCTAAAAGATTTGCTCTTCTTGTTAAGGATATATTGAACAATTATTTGATCGTCAGAAGAATCGGTATCAGTGCTATCTGACATAATAATGTTCATTTCAATAATACGATGTCGAAAAAATTAAAAGAATGCTTTTAATGACGGTTGTCAAGTGAATGCGCACAATGCAAATGTGCCCTAGATGACAAATCCAGTGGATGCAATCCGTTATCGGAAAAAGACTTTTTTTAAAACCTATTTCTTCCCGCAAAAAATAATGTGCCGAGGTCCGAGTTTTACTTTTCCTGTTAAGAATATACTGTATAATTAGTTTATCATCAAAAAAGTCTGCGATATCACTGCTATCCGACATAATATTGTACATTTCGATACTACAGTGTCTAAAATTGAAAAATACTCGATTTCGGTGACATCTGTCAGTGGCTCGCGCGCAGTGCGCATGTGCATTAGTAAAGTTTACATTTAAGCGGAGATTTTCGGCGGTTTATAGTTAAAGTCAAAAGTAAGCGACAAAAATGAGATGATGCAACGCGTTTTCGGATAAACTAAGTTTAAAAGTAAAGTTTATAGTTACCGAGGATGACGCAACCCGGCCTAAGGCGAGCCGGCAAGACCACCATCGTGAAACGCTGAAACTGGAGAGACTGTCTGGCGGTGAATTGAGCCAGACTTGTGTCAGCAGCCGGCAGCGCTGTCGCTAGCGTCGATGCCGACTGGGATGGCGGTAGATTTAAATTATGGTCGCTACAAGTTGATAGTGAAATTAGCGGCATGATATGTGGCACCATCTTGTTGGAACCACATGTCATTCAAATCAAATTCATCCAGTTTTGGCTTCAAAAATTCTCTTAATATCGATCGATGTCGCTCAGCATACTGCATTTCCAGCGTCATTTAAAAAAAAATGGTCCGATGATACCGCCATGCCAAAATCCACACCATACAATGACCACACCAAAAACGTCAATTTTGCTTATTGTTCCGTACAGGAAACAAGACTGTATATTTTTCAGGGGTGATTCGCCGGTTCGCTCTGGTGGCTCGAACGTCGATGTCTGCAGCGGCGTGCAGTGGTCCAGGGGGGTCCAAATCGTCGTCCAGTGTAGTCGCAGAGTCGTAGAAATTTCCAGGTTCAGTCCAATGTTACAGCAAAGTTAAGAATCCGGAAGTCCAGTGTAGATAGCAGGGTCGAAGCGGAGATAAATGAAACACGATATTCTTTGAAGAGTCCAGCGGTGCGAGATGAGAATAGGAATGATTTCTGCAGCCGCTGGACCATTATTTATTTAACAAAAATATTTTTGGGAGCGTAAGGCCCCTCCGTAAGGCTGGGATCCAATCGGGTGGCGTGACCAGTCCCCGCGCCACTCCGATTCGGTCCAGCGCAGTCACCCCCTGGCGGCCAGACTCCGAAACTCGGATCATTTTTTCTGTCGTCCCGTCCGGGACGGCAGAACTCTATTTCCTCCGCTAATTTTTCTCTTTTCTTTTTTATTTCTAATCTCTCAGACATCGCGAGTATTTTATTTAACAGATCCTAATCCCACTCGCAATGCCTGATAGATCTCACCTGGGGCGATGGCCCGGGGAATTAAAAAATCCATTTTAACCATCTAAATGATTTTTAAGGTGCATAATATTATCTCCGGGCGATCGCGGAGTGCCGGGCGAAATGTTCCCGTGAAGCGGCCGCGATTATCGCGCCCCGCGGGCCCGTAGCTGTGCGGAACACTTATTGACAAAGCTATGTAACCAAAAATGTGCTTCATCCGAAAAAATGATGTTTTAAGAAAAAAATATTTACAAACGAACGCTTATTTACATACATTTTTTTGGATAATTAGCAAACGTTGTACAAACGTGTACTTAACCATGGCGGATTTGCTATGATATCTTAAATGAATATAATTTTTATCGAAAACCCCTTTATATATAATTGTATCATAATTGGATTCATTTCATTTGTTGGTGGCGGACACATAAAACTTTGCGCTAAGCCGCTACTCTTCTGTCGATCAACAGCGCCAAGCTCCGACCTCTGTATTAGCATTCCACCGCACAAATATTACCCACGTATTTACTGTAAAACGTAATATAATAATCTCAGTGCAGTTTGTTTTAATTGTTCCGCCTTTGTCTGAACACTTTCCTCTTCCATGCAAGTAAACCAAAGTGAACACGAATGATAAGCCGATTTGGGACATTTGATCTGTTCCATTCAAACACACGTTATATGTAATAGCCTCCAAATATTCAAAGAGTAGTCACTACTGGCTCTTTCATTCATTTATGGCATATGGAAAGAAGATTGAATGAACAGATATGTATTGACTTTTAACACCACAATCTACGCACGGTGGACACGACGATGTGTGATATAACTACGAATAAACGTGACCATTCGTCCTGTTTTGAACGGGACTATCCCGTTTTTAGGTAGCCTATCCCTTTGTCCCCAAGCACAGCTTTGGGGCGCCGAAATGTTCCGTTTTCAGAAAGAGAGCAACCCACGACGACAATTTCAAAAAAAGGCGCATAAAAATAAAATCAACGATAGCGTCTAATAGCGCGGCGATAACGACTTGCGCAATACGTCTCACACATATGCGAGTCTGTCATTAGCCTGCTAGCTCGCTCGCTCCTCGGATGCGAGTTTCTTGACGATTGATTATTGTTTTTTTTATCAACGTGTGTTGTTGTAATCAATTTAAATTTCTTGAACGTGAACCCTCTATTTGAACGATGCCTAAACGCGAACTAAGTATCCGTTTATAAAGCAAAGAAATACTCCATCGGACGTCAGATTTGAAAAGCGTCGTACGGAATTTAGCGTAGCCCGTGGAGTAGATATCCTGTTTTGAGGACTCTAAAAATTAGTATACGTCCCGTTTTGAGGAAAAAAATAAATGGTCATGTTAGATATAATCCAATATAAATGGTCATGTTAGATATAATCCAATATAAATGATTGTACTCGAGTGATATTAATTAATAAATAAAGTGATTAAAGAATCTTATTAAATGCCATTTCAAATAAATGAATAAGAAATGACTCGGACCGGACCGACGGCTTTATTTTAATGTTGTGTTTTAAGAATATCAATGCGCATAAATACATTGTATACCTGGACTGGAATAAAAACGGTCCATCGATAAATAACCGGTTTGGTGGTTGTCAATCAATAAACCTAAATACTACTGTAGCCGGTCTCCGCTTAACTTCCATATTCAAATGTGCTCCACCACTGCAATGACAAGATGAAACAGAAGAAAACTTGTTGTACGATAGGCGGGTTTCCTTCGCTGCCAAAATTCTCAAAATATGTTTTTTTACATTTCACACATTTTCATAAATTAATTCAAAATGGGAAAAAATGAAATACGGCGACATAATGTATTTATAGTATAACAACTTCCGAACGTGAAGGTGATTTTCTGGATATGGTTCTGAGATGTTTGAACAATAGTGGGTTTTCACAATTTTCTAATCATTTGATAAAAAATGGTCATAGTTTCGATAAAATATTGGGATTGTCCATTTTGCATGTAAACGGTGTTGGTCATAAATTAAATAATTTGGAATCGTTGGAGATAAATAAAGAGTTAGGTACTAGTGTTCCGTACAGGAAACAAGAACTGTAATTGTAGGGTGGTTCGCCGGTTCGCTCTGGTAGCTCGGATGAAGATTGTCTGCAGCGTGGTGCAGCGGTCCAGGGGGGTCCAAAATCTTGTCCAGTGTAGCAGCCGTTGTCGTGTGAATTTCCAGGTCCGTGATCCAAAGTCGTTGCAAAGTCAGGAAGCCAGAAGATTCGGTGGTAGTGATGATAGCAGGGGTCCAATGATGAGAGATGAATGAAAGACGAGATTTGCTTTTTTCTAAGTCCAGTGGTGCACGAAGCGAGAGTAGAAACGAGAGTGCTCTTTGCAGCCACTGGACCATTATTTATTTAACATATTATAATCCTACGAGCGCCACGGGCTCCAGGAGATCTCCTCCAATCAGAATGCCGGATCCGTCCCCCTGCCGCCCCGCTGCGGTCCAGCGCAGCCACCCCCTGGCGGCGAGATCTCGAAACTTTGTTCATTTTTCTCGCCACGAAGTGGAGGACGGCAGATTCTGAATTTCTCCGGCATTTCTCTTCTCCTCTTCACATTTTTACTTTCTCAGGCACCGCGAGTATTTTTTCTTATAGTCTTTATTGCTCCTCGCGATGCCTGATAAGTCTTATCCGGGGCGATGGCCCGGGGAATTAATTATCGCACCTCAAACTTGGAAAACTCGTTTTCAATACCTGAATGATTTTTGAGGTGCATAATATTATCGCCGGGCGATCGCCCCCTCCATTCTCTATTTATTAACATAACATTTTTATAAAATATAATTTTCTACAACTAGTTATTCGTAAAACTAAATGCGGCATAGTCTGCGCGCCGGCGGGGGCGGAGTCTCGCAGCGGCCCGCTACCCCCTCCACGCGGCGGTCCGTTGGTGCAGTGACGTGGAAAATCCAGTGGTGCGGAATGCCGGGCGGAATGTTTTTGTGACGCGGAAAAAATGGCCTTTTTTGTCCATACATTTCTCGGCCACTTTCTACCGCGTCCGTGGTCCGCGATGCTGTGCGGAACACTCCCCCCGTGTGGCTCCGCCGCACTCCTCAGGCAGCACAGCTATTCGTCGCATTTATTCCGCCTGGGACCCGGGTCTCCGGGTCGGCAGGAGGATTACTTCGTGGCGGGCGGGTCGTAGTCTCCCGCCGCCGTCCAGCTTGGCCTCAAGCGCCCGCCGCACGGCGCGTATGAGGCACTCTCTTTCCCGGATTTCTCCTACTGTGGCAGGAGCTGAATCCGTATTTTTTCGAATCCCGTCCGGAGCGACACGCGCCTTCCTGCGCGCTCTCCTACGCGGTCTCGTTCCGCGCCTCCGTGCGGTAGTGAGATCTCCCGTCTGGGTTCTCACTCGCTCTTGCGCTCCCGGCGCTTCCATGTCCCGAGTGAGAGCCACGGCGCTCGCTCCCACCGCCAGTGGAGCAATAGCGCCTTCCTGCTCTCCCCGTATGTCGGCCGTGTCATTCGCGGTGTCCCGTAACACATGAGCGAGAGCTGTGATCTCCGCTCTCGCTCGCACCGCGCTCGATGTCCCCGGTCCGTCACTTCTCGCCTGCGCTGGGCGAGCTCGGGTCTCGGACGGCTCTCCGCTCGCGGTTGAGTCCGACGGCTCGCTCACTTCCAGGCAGGTCCCATACGCGGCCGCATATGCCGGGTCTCGGCCGCATCGCTTCTCGATGCCGGCCAGCCGGCTTACCGCGCACTGTCGATCATTCGGTAGACCGGCGTCGCTCCGCTTGCACAGGAGCCCTGTCTCCCAGCGGCCGCTAGGTGACTGGCGCGTAGTTGCTGCCATTATCTCGGTGGCCCGGGCATCCTCTGTATTTACCCGGGCTGCGGCGGTCACCCCCAGTGAATCCACCGCGTAGGGCCGTCGTACCAGCGCCTCCAGGCGGGTATCGGCGGCCGGGCTCGGCATTCTGGCGAGTGTCAAAATGGTGGCGCTCGCCTCGACTTCATGCGGCGCCGCGGTGCCGTGTACGGTCCACCCCAGGGCCGTACGGGACAGGATCCTCGACTCGTGCGCCGCCTTCACCTCTCGGGTGACAATAAGGTGCGCGTGATCCTGCCCGATTAATAACTGCGGCATAATCTTCTTTGCAGCCTCCCGGCCCGCGCGCGCCCCTCTCTCCCGGGCCGGCATCGTCCATTGTGCGGGCAGCGCTAGCCCGCGCACGGTACTCGCCCTCAGCGAGTACTCGCCGCCGTCACCCGCCACTGTCAAGTGTACTGTCTGCGAGCGGGCATCCGATGCACACATCCCGCTCGCCCCGCGAATCCGGAGTTCACGTACCGGTCCTCGGGCCCCCACGGCACTGGCCACTTTGGCATCGATCAATGTCACCGTCGATCCCTCGTCCAAGAGTGCGTGCACATTCACTTGCCCGCGGGGTCCTCGAATTCTCACTGGAACCATTTTTAACAGAATCGATGGATTCTCGTCCCAGGTATTCGCCACAATGTCCGCGCTTGATGTAGCGCTCTCTGCCCCCCCCGGGGGCGCGTTCGATGCCGCGGCCGGCGCCGCTGCGCGCAGCGCCCCGTGTAGCATCTTGTGGTGCGGCGCGCGGCACCCACCCACACCGCATCGCTTCTCCCGGCACTGTTGATACCGGTGCCCCGCGTTCAAACATATGAAACAGACGTGGCTGTCCCGCACTATCGGCCACCGGTCCGTCTTCGTTTGCCGGGCGAAGTCCACACAATCGGCGAGACCGTGTTTGGCCGACTGACACATCGAGCACCACACACGTTTGCGAAGTGTCTCCTCGCCGAATGCACCCGCGCTTGAATAGTTGCGGCCCGAGCCTGCGCTCGCCTCGGCGGGCGCACTCATGTCGGGCTCGCTATCCCCCTCACTAGTGGCGTACACTTGGGCGCTCCGGCGCCCTTTCTGTGCGTGCGCCGCCGGCTCCAGGCACCCGGTATGCGGTGCCTCCGCCGTCAGCTCGGTCAGCCAGGCGGAGAAGTCGTGCACAGTGACTTCTTTCGTCATGCCGCGGCGCTCGCCCATCCAAAACATTTTATAACATGTTGGCATCTTGCCAACCATTTCTGTCAGCAGCTGCGCGGATGCCAGCTGCTTGCCGTTGCAGTTCTCCACTGTGGCCACCACGTTCCTCACGGCGACCGCGTATTCCACGATCGCCTCAGTAGTGGCCGTGTCGGCGAGGCGGGGATGGCGCCTCACTCGTTCCAGCATGCAGTCCACGATCTTGTCTGGCCGGCCGTACCACCTCTCTAATATGGCCATGATTTCGGGTACATTGCGGGGCTCAATCAGGAGCGCCGCAACCGATTCTCGGGCCCGCCCTTTCAGGGCTCTCTGTAGGCGCAGCAGATTTTCGGTAGCCGACAGGTCGCACAAGACTGTGGACTGATCATACTGCGCCTTGAAGGTCGGCCAGTCTAGCGGGTCACCGCTGAACGGCGGCAAGTCCTTTGCCACCGCTTGCCGCGCAATGAAGGCGTTCATGCGCGGCTCGTCCTGGCCCGAGTGTGTCCTCGGGCTCTCTCCGATCCTTGCCGACCGGATTGCATCGGAGATGGCGCTTGCCACCATTGTCATCGGGTCCCGCTGGTCGCGAACCCACTCCCTCGTGAATGTAGTGGTACCGTGCACCGCGGCCCCCTCCGGCGGCGGTGTCTGCATGGTGTCATCCGAGTGAGCCCGCGGCGTCCTGCCCGTGGTCCCGATGCCTCCGATGTCTAGCGGGAAGACCGCCTGCTGGCCCCCAGCCGGCGGCGCGGTCCGTCCCGTTCCTGGCGCCGAGAATTGTGCGGCGCTCGGTCCTGCTGCCCAGGCGGTTCCCGGCGCGGCGGGCCATGCCGCGCTCGGTCCCGCGCTTGGTGCTGCGTCCAGTGTAGCGGCCCCTCTCAGGGCCGCTGAATCGTGATGCTGAGCTGCCCTTGTCAGGGCCGCCGAATCGGGGTGCTGAACTGCCCTTGTCAGGGCCGCCGAATCGGGGTGCTGAACTGCCCTTGTCAGGGCCGCCGAATCGGGGTGCTGAACTGCCCTTGTCAGGGCCGCCGAATCGGGGTGCTCCACTGCCCCTCTCAGGGCCGCCGATTCGGGATGCGTGGCGGCTCCGGCCGCCACTCTGCCGAGATTCTCGGCGCCGACCGTGACTGCCTGTGCTCGGAGTAGCGCCTCGCCGTGGTCACGCTGCAGCTCTTTGATCAGGCGACGATGCTGTCGCTCACTCCGACGGAGTTCCGCTCTCAGCTGGCGGATGGTATCCTCGGTCACGGTCGTAGATGACTCTCGTTGCGAGCCTCGGTCATCCTCAGACTGGGGTGCGTCTGAGTCCGATGGCTCGTGTCTCTGCTCCTCGGTCTCCATCATCTTTTCCTGCTCCTCGGCGTGTCCCGATCGGAGTCCAGATCGAGACATGATGATGTGGAATATCTGCTAGTTGCAGAGCGAAGCAGCAATCCGGTGTCGAAGGACCACTTGTTCCGTACAGGAAACAAGAACTGTATTTGTAGGGTGGTTCGCCGGTTCGCTCTGGTAGCTCGGATGAAGATTGTCTGCAGCGTGGTGCAGCGGTCCAGGGGGGTCCAAAATCTTGTCCAGTGTAGCAGCCGTTGTCGTGTGAATTTCCAGGTCCGTGATCCAAAGTCGTTGCAAAGTCAGGAAGCCAGAAGATTCGGTGGTAGTGATGATAGCAGGGGTCCAATGATGAGAGATGAATGAAAGACGAGATTTGCTTTTTTCTAAGTCCAGTGGTGCACGAAGCGAGAGTAGAAACGAGAGTGCTCTTTGCAGCCACTGGACCATTATTTATTTAACATATTATAATCCTACGAGCGCCACGGGCTCCAGGAGATCTCCTCCAATCAGAATGCCGGATCCGTCCCCCTGCCGCCCCGCTGCGGTCCAGCGCAGCCACCCCCTGGCGGCGAGATCTCGAAACTTTGTTCATTTTTCTCGCCACGAAGTGGAGGACGGCAGATTCTGAATTTCTCCGGCATTTCTCTTCTCCTCTTCACATTTTTACTTTCTCAGGCACCGCGAGTATTTTTTCTTATAGTCTTTATTGCTCCTCGCGATGCCTGATAAGTCTTATCCGGGGCGATGGCCCGGGGAATTAATTATCGCACCTCAAACTTGGAAAACTCGTTTTCAATACCTGAATGATTTTTGAGGTGCATAATATTATCGCCGGGCGATCGCCCCCTCCATTCTCTATTTATTAACATAACATTTTTATAAAATATAATTTTCTACAACTAGTTATTCGTAAAACTAAATGCGGCATAGTCTGCGCGCCGGCGGGGGCGGAGTCTCGCAGCGGCCCGCTACCCCCTCCACGCGGCGGTCCGTTGGTGCAGTGACGTGGAAAATCCAGTGGTGCGGAATGCCGGGCGGAATGTTTTTGTGACGCGGAAAAAATGGCCTTTTTTGTCCATACATTTCTCGGCCACTTTCTACCGCGTCCGTGGTCCGCGATGCTGTGCGGAACAACTAGATTTATTTTTTAAATAATTATTATTTTTTAAAAATAGATTCTGTTAAAAAAACAATAACATATGTTTTTGATTAGTTATTGACATCCTGAAGAAGAAAATTATATTTTTCAAAACCGGTAGATGTATTTTTACTCAATAAGTGGTTAATAAAACAAGGTTGAAAATAAAAAGTGTAATGAGAAATCATTCGAGAATTTAGCATTTTGTGTATTGTACTGACTGATTATAACCTTCATCTATTTTCCTTAACCTTGTATGTGCTTACATTCTATTTACATATATTGTATTGCACATTAGTATTTCTTTTTACATTACATTAGTATTTTATTTTTGCCCTGAAACAGGCTTGCCTAGTTAGGCAATGCATTTTAAAACCTGTGTAAAATATATGAAACAGACTGTTTTTTTTTATCTGTACAATACTTATATGTGTCTAAATAAATAAATAAAATAAAATACATATCTTTTAAAAAAAACGACAAAAATACAATATTAAAATAATTTGCTTTATTTAACGGGATAATCGCACACTTTTACGTAGCAATGTCTCCCTAAAAAAATATCAATCGGTTTGCTAAAATCAATGACAAAAAAATCATAATAATAAGACTTTTTATTTAATCATAACTATGAACAAAGTTGATTGATGCATCAAATAGAATGAATATGGTGAAAACTTTTCGTCGATTCACACATAAATCATATTTTCGGGACATTTTTACCACAAGGCTAAGCGCGCACTGGCGATTATTTAGCGATTAGAAAGATGCAACCGGCCCAATATAGGGACGCGATTGTAAGCGAATTAAAATGAGACACGTAGACAAGGCGCGAGCCTGCACACCTCATTTCAGTCCTCGGCGAGGAAGCATCCAACCATTTATTCGGATTTGTTTTCTGTTAAACAATGTCTGATGATTCACCATTACACAGTGTTTTGGACACGCGGAAAATGATTTTTGAATTGGAATAACGACTTGTTCTGTAGGTTGTATTAAAATATTAAAAGATTGAGCGCATTTTGATTTATTGTCATTTTTAATTGATCGTATGACCGACCCGGTAGTGGCACCTTTGGAAACCGCTGAAGAAATTCAACAAAATTAACAAGATAGGTGCACACCGTGTTTCGTGAAAATCCATTTCAAAACAACTGACAAAATTGTGGCTCGCTAGTCGGAGGTGTTAATGCATCAGAATATTTTTTTGCCATTGTGATTTATAATCGGAGCGACGGAAAATTGCGCGCTTAGCCCAAGTGCAATCGAGCGAACCGAAGATAAAATAATACATTGTAAAAGTGCAACAAATTTTGTAAATATTTAAATACGGTCTAAACAAAATGTTTGTTTTTTTTTTACCAAAAATGTACCTACCTATTTTTTCTGACCATGTGACATTAGAAGGATTACAAAATATAGATTTTTATAAATACTGATTATGATAACATGAATGAATGCATGCAATACACAGAGGGCAGCACAGCGTAAAATATTTTATTGCCATCCCAATGGTTATGTATTTTTAATGTGAACAACCGGTTTGGCAAAGATTGCCCTTTTTAACAACCTGTTCGTGTAAACCGGTGCGAACCCATAGAACACATCACTGCCTTTGCGTTATATCAAATCTTGTTTGTTTTAAAGGAGTCCCAATTGTGTTTTAAAGAATGTCTCATTTGAAATAAAACAGTTTTTTTTTGAGAAAATACCGAAATTAAAATTTTTTCATAAAGTAGAAATGTAGGAATTATGTAAGCCAATTCTGATCGTCCAAACGGGAGATTACACGATGACGAACTCTCTTCGCTGTGTATGGTCTGCAGGCTTGAGTCGTCGAGTCAGCTGGATATTGTAGGCATGAAGACGCAAATCTTTCGTGAGAATACGCTGCATAGTGCTTCTTGAAATGTTCAATTCTTGAGCATGATGCCGACAGGATGTCCCCGGACGCCCGGCCACTCTGGCGAACAGCCGCGATGTTTTCTGCTGAACGTCCTGCACGAACACGTGTCGATGGTCTGACATCCCAGTCGATGGTCAGACCCAGTCTACTCGAATTTTTTGATTATTTTCTTAACACTTGATGTACTTGAAATATATTGATGACCAAAAATTGAACGCAATTTGCGAATCGTGGCAGTCAAACTTTTAGCATTTTATAAATAATGTTAAACAATAAGAATGCGTTGTTGTGTCGAATAGCGATCCAATTTTTAATAATGGCGGACCGTCTACCATCGAACTGTCATAATGGTTTGACTGTCAAAGCACAACAGCAAAAATGGCGCCAAATTTAAATTTTAGTCTCTTTGTTGGGACATTCTTTATTACGTATATTTATTACTGGTATACTCCTGAAATATAAGTATTTATAAAAGATGCAATTCTTTCATTCAGGCTACAAGAATGAATGTTGTATTATTTTAAAATAATCGTACAATGCAAAGTAATTATAAACATATTAATATGAAATTATATTTTAAATGAGAAAACAAATATTTATCTGTAAAAAATCCTACAAATAGAATAATGATTTTGAAAATAAATTTCACTAGGCACTCCTCACTTAACGAACATCTCGTTTGATGACAACCCAAAATACCATATCAATAAACTATACATATATAAGAACTTTGTATCCCAGACAATTTGAATAGACTAGAATAGTAGAATAGAATAGTAGACGTCAAACTCTCAGGTCAGCCTCTACTTCAGCTCCAGGAAGGGTTGTAGAACCGATCAGCCGTTGCCAGAAGTCTAAATTTAGTGAACGGGCATTCGCAGTGGCAGGCCCAAAAGCGTGGAACTCTTTGCCCTCCGTCATTAGAAACAGTGCATCAGAGACTTTATTTAAGAAGAAACTAAAAACGCACTTTTTCAAAAAATCATTTCCATAAGTGAAAATAACGATTTTTTAATTTTAAAAAACATATTATGTGTAAAGCGCCCTTGAGGTGAAAGTATTTACGAAAATGGCGCTATACAAATTATTCATTATTATTATTATTATTATTATATATGTATTTCGGAACTGAATGAGATATTCGTGGACTAACAAAGGTTGCACAGGAACCTACAAGTAGATCGACATATAAAAACATATATATTATATAATTTTACCTGACACCAGTTAGTCTTACCTTTTCTCTTCGGTTTGGATAGTGTCCCCGCACTTGTACCTCACTCTACACATTCTTCTCCGGGTTCTTGTGCAGTTTGTTTCGGAACACTCACTCCATTGACTCCAGTCAGAATACTGCTGGTTTTTTTTATTTTTCGTACGATCTAAAAAAACAGGTTAATCGTCAAAATAACGTGTTGTAAAACAGTTTTTTCTGTATAATATTTTTACAAAAATGTCAATAATACGATTAGATTTTTATTTATTGCAGAAGCAATACAAAAAATATACTGTTTTGTTTTAATACACGAACTGTTATTTCTTTACGTACACGCAATAATTTATTGAACTATATATTTTAAAATTGTATTTATATTTAACTTTGTTTAAACTACTGTATTATTTTAACGTCAACCTGTTTCGAAACTAACGTATCATCGTCAGAATAGGCGTATAACTTTACGCACAGTTGTATGCCAGTCCTGACAAAGATACGTCAGTATCGAAACCAGTTGACGTAAAACAACACGGTCGTTTAAACGAGGTTAAATATAAATACAATTTAAAATTATATCTAACCATAAAATTAAGGCTACAAACATCAACAATATTATATTTTATTTTACGTCTCACGTTTTTATTTTATGGACCGTGTACACGGATGAAGCTTTGTACTCCGGTCTCACGAGATACATACGATAAAGGTTTGTTCTCCGGTCTCGCGAGATACATACGATAAAGGACGAGATACATACGATAAAAGTTTGTACTCCGGTCTCACGAGATACATACGATAAAGGTTTGTTCTCCGGTCTCGCGAGATACATACGATAAAGGTTGCACATATAAAATTAAATCGAAAGTCGCTGTGTTTAACTTTACACTGTTCTTTACGCGATTTTTGTGACGAGTTTCCGAGACATTTTATGGTTCCTACGCATTTTCGTTATTTAAGACAGAAACAGTTGTTCGTCTCACGATAAGTTTAGTTTAGTTTATTTTATTTTTATAACTAATTAATGAAGTTGATACAATTATTTTTATATTGTTTGTCCAAAAGGAGTGAAAATACTAAATAATATTATCTCCCGTGTAATAATTAATATTTTATTTTCTTTAACCCCATTAAATCTCAGGTCCAGGGACGTGTAGCCAGGTAACTTCCTCTCTCTTGGTCATCGCGGTAGAACGATGGCGAGGGCTAGTAGAATTCTATTACAATTTAATCTTTTTTTAAAACATAAAATTGTCAAAATGGATGTATATAAATAAAACAATTTATAATTCTACTTGAATTTATCTGCACAACTCGAGTTTCGAGAGAAACAGTAACTCTCAGGTGAAGTATAAAAACTAAATACACACACAAATAGGAGACTCTCTCTTATATTTATATCCATCCATTTTGATGATGAAACTCTACAAAGTTAACTCCGATTCTATCTATATAATATACATACAATTGTCACCTATGTGCGCAGGCATATGCCATTATATTAATTTTTGAAGTACGTAGGGATTTAATAGAGCAAAGTCGCGTTGTTAGGAATAATTATAAACTCTCACAAATATAGAATTTACCTGAATTTCTCAAATCCTTAATGGATTTTTTTGAAGATAGATTAGGTGTCGCCACGTACTTCTGCAGACTGCTTGGCCGCTGCGCCGGTTCCGTTTGTGCCTGGAATAATACTTTACTTTAATACAGATAACGAATGTAGAAATTACTTGACCATTAAAAAAGAAATTTAGGTAATTAGCCTAATTTAGAGAAACAGAAACCCAAGTGTGAAAACCCAGTCTTGTCACTAACATAAAATCCGTTGAAACACTCAGCATCACGATACCAAACTAGCTCAAGAAGCTATGGAGCAGTCACTCTACAAAACTGGGTATTTTGTATACAAATTGAAGCAGGCACATTGGATATTCTTAACTATTACTTCCACGCATAATCTATTACTTTGAATAGTGATCGAATTTACAATCTCAGAAGTACCGTCAGAATGTAGGTACTATCTATACAGTGCTACAAAAATGAAAATTTCTCGAGTTTCCTCTTGTTAAGTACCTTTAAATGGTAATCTATACATTTATCCTTCTACCCTGCTATGATCATATTAGTCAGGGGCGTGCACTATATGCAATCAAAAAAGGTGTGCATAGTTATAATTTCTGCAAAAATATCTAAATGAAATATTTATTTGATATATTGTGTAAAGCATATAGTTCCACGCGCAAATAATTCAAAGTTATCATGTTAATGTGTTCACTAGAACTATGCAGGTAGCGAATTAATTTAGAAATGACAAATAAAGCTGCGCATGTGTTTTTTCGCAAAATCTGCCCCAAACATACATGAACTAAACGCTACACTCAAGCCGCGCGATGTTCTAAATACACTTCTTCGTTTAAAAAGAGGTGTTACAAAAAGCTGCAAATGTGTATTTGAAGCGGACTTGAATACATGCGTTACAACTCTTTACACGTGGTATTATTCTATATTAAAAAATATTTGAAGTCCTTCACATAATAACTTATAGAATTATAATAATACTTTTACATGCTTCTAAAAGAGTATATGATGAACACAACTTCTAGTGATAAATAACCATCGCTTTTACAGTATCGGTATTAGCAGGATAACCAAAGTTCACGCGTACTGCACGCCACTGATATTAGTATACTGAAAGTTTATTGAATTAGATAGTATTCTTAATTTAAGCCATTTTGGCATACCTACGCCACCAGACGGCGTTTGAATAACCCTAACCGGATCATTCTCCCATCATTGTCTTCTAACTCGCAATCCAGGCGCGCTCCTTTGTGGCCAGTCTGGGACATTCGCTTGTGAACAAGGCTAATTGTAGCTTTGACCGTAGAACCCATGCGGCTTATGATATAGCGAGATAATTAATACGTATACGCCGTGCGATTATTGTAAATTATGTTGGCGATTGTGTCTAACTTATTTGACTGATGCGACGCGACGAATTAGAGTGAAAAATTGAAAGTCGTGTGCTCGGTCTTCACTTATTTGAGTAATAAATAGCTTTATTGGAACACAGAAATCATAAAAGTATGCTCAACAAGTTAAAAACATGATACTTAGTTGTTACATTAGGTATGCGGTCTACCTCTACAGGCGCATGGATCGCATTCCTGAAATTCTTGGTGATTTTAACGAAGAACAAGATTTTACCGAGATATAAAAATCGCGGGAGAGAGGAACCAAAGAAGATGGAATATCTAAATGATGCAGTTACAGTTGAAGATTTTAGCGAGACTATCCTATAAAAAATCATTCCAGAAAGAGTTACAAAATAAGTTTTTTAAAATGTATATCATGACTATTGTATTTTTATTATGTAAGTTAATAGTTAGCAATAAACCTATCGTAACAGAGGAATTAACATAAAAGGCTCGTGATACATCTCAAAAACTAGAACTGATTGAGAAAATCTAATGCTATTTTTGAAATCAACAAACCAAGAGTCCCCAGGAATAGATCAAACTTTAGGTAATACAATGTGTGCTAGCCAATGTAATTAGTTACGTTTGCTAGTTATTGGGAGGACAAATTTCGTCATTGACTTTAAAAATGATTTTGGTTGAAGTTTCATCAGTTTAATTGCGCAAATACTATTTACCAAATTGATTGCGCAAAGGATGCCACGTCCTTATAGCCTGTGAAGCTGGAGCAACAGTTTCATATACCTACTAATATAAAGTTGATGAAACTTACTTAATAGAAAATAAACATTGTTAATTTTAACTACTATTAAATGTATTAATTATTAAGATATACATATAAAATCAATTTTATCGAAAAATATTGTTTTTACGCTACCGGAATGTTATGAATAATTACAGCTTCACAATAAGAATGTGTTCTCCTTAATAATTGTTAATTTTTTTTATCGGTGTTTTCTAATCCTAATTACCTAATTTAATAAATCTCATCTTACCTACCATAATTTTTTAAATCTTTATCGCGTCTATATGTAAAAGCAATCAAAATGTTTTTTTAATAGATATATGTGAGTATTATTTAAGATTTATCGACGTTCTTTAAATTAAAATATATTAAATACAAAAATGATTTGCCATGTGTCTTTTTTCGGTGTTTATTTACATATTAACTTTGATTTAATTACATATGTAAGAATCGTAACTTTAAAAATAAAACGTGAATTTTTTCTTTAATTGTAAAGTATATTAGTTTTCCTAAAATTATTTTTAATATATATATTTTAAAATATTTTGTTAAATGTGTTTGAAAAAATATTGGCCGGTTCTCTATTCATTTTCGCAACTTATCGTTTTACCGAACATTGACCTCGCAATGGATCTTTGACCAGAGGTTCCTAAACTAAATGGTACGCGTATCAGCAGTGACATGCATCAAAGTATGATACGCATACCGCCTCATCTATGGTAGGCGAACCACTAAAGATACTGCCTGTGTGCTAGGAGAACCACTAGAGGTACTGCCTTAATCACAATGGTAGATGAACTAATTAGTTAGTTTGTTAGTTAGTTACTGCCTCAACTGTGGTAGATGAACAACAAATGGTACTACCTAGACTGTAGTAGGTAGAACAACAGACCTGCTGCTTCAACTATGGTACCAGTGAGCATATCACAAAGCGGCCGCATTAACGTGTGAAAATAATGCATCAGACATTTTCTATAAAGATGTGATCTTTCCTTTTTATTTACCAAATGTTAAACCTAATTGTTCTCTAACCTAAAGTTTCGACACAGTTTACACCACCTATTTATCAACTTCTATGATGCACTTTTAGGATTTTATGAAAAACGGGGATTAGTTTAGTTACAGTATTCACATAATTATTATCAATGGCGCAACAGTCCGGTGTGGGCCGTGATCTCTTCAACTTTGTCCTTTTCCAGTTTGCGATACGGACTGTAATACCATCCAACCAACGTAGCTTGGATCTTCCAACATACCTCAGCCCTACGACCTCGATCTTGAGACAATGTTGGGTTCATCAAATTTTGTATCTAATTTAATAGGCTCCAAATATTATTGTTAGAATCTTACGTTCAGTGACCAGTAATCGTATCGGTATTCACGGAGACCTACTTAGATGGTTTTCCTCCTACATATCCAATAGGAGCCAAGCAGTAGTAGTTAGCGGCTATAAATCTGACTGGGTACGCGTCACATCAGATGTTCAACAGAGGTCACTTCTAGGACCACTCCTTTTTAACATTTATATCAATAACATCTCTAAGTGCTTCTTATATACTCATACACTTTTATTCGCGGACGACATGAAAATTTTTACTCCAATTCATAATATCGGCGATTGCCATAAACTTCAAAGCGATTTAAACCGATGTACATTGCAATCAACATAACCTACAAATCAACACCAGTAAGTGCTCCATGATACAGTTCACCAGGAACAAGAATCCTTACTCTCTCAATAATCAACTCTTGACCAAGAAATCTGAAACTAAAGATCTTGGGATTACTGTTCGACTTGCACTTAACCATATTATATCCGGAGCAACCAAAATGTTAGGTTTCATCCTTCGGGTTTGTTAACAATTTAATAATATATAAAAACACCATGAAAACTTTGTACTTGTCATATGTACGAAGAATTATCGAATATGCCTCCCAAGTCTGGAATCCAAGATACACCACATACATAAATAGACTTGAAAAAATACAGAACAGCTTCCTGAAATATCTTCACTTTCGTAGTTATCGAACCAGCACTACTGAATCATCTATTATCTTCAAAGTTCCATCACTACGAACTCGAAGAGATATGGCCGATGTCATTTTCCTACACAAAGTAGCCAACTCTAAAGTAGACTGTCCAGATTTACTCATACCCATATCCATTCGAGTGCCAGCCAGGTCAACCAGAACTAATCTTACATTTAACCTTCCACATTGCAACACCAATGCCAAACAGAACTCATTTTTTTACTGAGCACCCCTATATTTCAATTCACAATTAAAACGAACTAGACATTTTAAATACTCCAGTTACCTCAATTAAATCTAAATTCTAATCTAAACTTTTATTAAACAGATTTTATCCTCTATCCCATTTTCCTTTTCCTTTTCCCTCACCTTCCCGTTCCCCTGGAATATTTTCTTTTTTATAAGTTTTATCTCTCTGTTTATATTTTTATTCTCAACTTCTCTCACATTTTTCTGTATTATGTCCTTTTTAAATTGTAAATTGTACTCACTATATAAAGTATATTGTATATTCTGAGAAAACATATAACTGGTTTAATTATTGTTTACCTTTTATTATGATTTTTGTATTTAAACTGTTTATTTTTGTATATAAACTGTATGTTTTCCGAAAAAAAAAATAATAAAAAAAAAAATATAAAAAAATTTCATACCGGACCAGCATTCACATTACATTATCATTCACGTCGGTCTCTTATGACTGTAAGAATAATGATCTCTGTAAACTACCGCTCTCTTGACTATGCTTCTCCACTTTTCTCGGATTCTGCAGATCCATGGGCTGTCACCAGAGAAGTACCTGTTGCCAGCACCACAACAAGCTTCTCCAAGGTATCTTCCCTTCTAGCAAGATGCCCAAAAATTGAATGGTTCAGACAAATGGTGGAGAATATATCCTTGATGTTCAGTTTCTGCAGAATGGAGACATTCTTAACATGTGTCTCCAGCACCACATCTCAAAAGTATCAATCCGTCTTCTCTCCTTTGTCTTCAAGGTCCATGACTCCACACCACATAGAACTATAGAATTCGTATCACATTACGTATTACTATTGTTATACTTTGTTTTATCAAAATTAATGTGATGTGCTGATTTTTTATTATAATACCATGAAAAAAAATCAATTATTAATAATACAATTATATCTACTTGGATACGTAAGATGAAATTGTTTTTTACTGACTTTTTCTTTCTACTTCTTTAATTCGTCTTTCAAGTACACATTTCTTCAAAGCAGAAGTTGTTCCTTATCAAGTTGGAGAACTCCTGTTTCGGACGATTGTTTCAACCTACACCACACGTAACATTCGCTATCATATTTCTAATATTTACTTCGCAGATAAGTTTATCTCATACAACCATAAGGACAGCCAAACAAACGCTTCACCGCTTCAGATATGCAATGTCAAGTTAACTGACATTTCCTTAACAGTTAATGCAACGCACGAATACCTACAACCACAAAATGTATTAAGGCGCGACTTGCAATAATAATTAATATTTTCGCGTTTTTTACAAAAATGTGGGTTTTTATTATTCATTTATATCAGAAGTTATTCAATAGATTTGACTTTTTTTCAACTATTACTTAGATTGGACCTTTATATTAATATAAAACTAATAAATTGAATGTTATTTGTCATAATTAAGACGATACAAATATTATAAGAAAGACCGCGACCATTAGATGCATTTTAGGTATGGTACAAAATTGAGTCAATACGCTAAATTAATACATAAACAATATATATTTTCTTATAATCTTGAAGCCAAGATTACGGAGACAAATCTGTAGGAAACCAAATTAGCAAAATGTTAGAAATGAATAGAGTTATAAATCATTCAATTTGCAGTAGATGAATTTATAATGTTTTTAAAATACTTTGTTTTAGTAAAAACATACGTTTTTAAAAAATATACTATATTCACTCACATGCTTTGAGGCTTCAACTACTATTTAAAACTAAGTTTAATATCAGAAACACAATAATCATTTTTTAAATAATATATTTCCAGTCTTATGAAATACGATATTATTAATTATATCTCACACTGTTATCACGCCGTTCTACTCGGCCGCGGTGGTCGTGATATCCACGCTCCGACAAATTTTAATTAAATTTGCCTATAAAACACATTTCAGTACAAATTTTGACTACAATATGAATGAATATTATACTTATTCTTGATACCAATAGCTTATTTTTGTAAATTGTATGGTTTTGGGCTGTTTTTATACGAAAACAGATTATAATTTTGATATTTCATCATGAAACATGTGTCAATTGATCGGTTCGTTTTAGAATCGGACAGCGCATGCGCGGCCAGCGCATGAAATCCATTCATTCATAAGGTTCAACGTGAAATTTGCGAACCCGTGATTTTTTTTGTTGGATTTGGTTCTCATTAAAAGTCATTATATACATTATTGTTCTGAAATTATTGCCTCCTGTGACTCAAAAAGTATCCATTGACACGCTCTAGGAAATGTTCCAACAAAATTTTAAATGGTTATAAACTTCTTGAAAAAAAATCGCGACGTAAGTTGATAATTTTTACCATTTCTATAACAATTATCTATTTGATTTAACAATACAAATTACATAGTTCATTATACATATATTATGTAGTGCAGATAAATTATTTTTTATTGGATATCCTTAAAGATAAATAATTTTATCAAAAGAATTTTACATGACAGACCTGTCTGATTGATACAAATGTATTTGTTATAGTCATATAAATGAATAAACACGTATTTTAATATTTTAGACATAAAAATACTGATAACTAAATAACAATAATAATAATATTATAAATTATTTTCTGGATGTTCCCGAACTGAGCATTGAATGTGTGGACTCGTGTGAACTTCCTAAATTGGATGGCAAAAAAGTGGTCGACATACACCAATTCTTTTCTCAAATTAATCAAATTTACTCCCACAAATCGATGTTTGAACATAAAGTTTTATTTCTAAATTTAGTTTAAAGTGTAATATGTGTGGATCAAATTTTGTTTTGAATCCGTGTAAAGAAAAAAACAATGAAATTCTGAAGAACGACAATATGCTCGATGAACAACTAATTATTTAACAGTGAATAATAATACTTTTGTCATATTTTCATTTATATTTTAATATTAAATATATATGTAATTTATTAAAACAATAAATAAATATTAAAAAAAAAACATTTTTTTTATTACAACCGGAGTATGGTTATTATATAATATTAGTTTAAATAGTTTTCTCTTCATAAATACAGCTACTTCAAAAGTTATCAATATTATTTATCAGAATGAATTTACGTCAATTTTTTCCTTATAAATAGGGGCAAAATTGTAATATTTTATAATCATATGTTTATCGACACAAAATAGTTTTTATCATAAACATAACAATTCTTAGGTGAGAACTTTAACAAATTATTTAATTTTCGTTTGATAATTTCAAATGGCAACACAAATGTATTATGAATGTTGAAGAAATGACTATTTTCTGATAGCTTTATTACCTAGGAATTTAAGAAAACCAACAATTGTATACTTGTCATTTTCTATTGATTCCTTTCACTCTAACAATATTTACGTAAAAAATAACGCACTTTTATTTTTACTTGATATTGTAAAAGAATTAACTATTAGTCTCATCTTGAAAGGGTATGCAAAATGCAAAATATCTCGAAATTCAAACTGGAAAAATGAAAGTTGCCTCTTAAAGTGTTCTATTAATAAGATTTGATTTGACCTACTTTACCTTTGAATACTCATTGAATATTCATAATTAGGTAATGAAAAAAGCACTTTAAAAGCAAATATATTATTAATTATAAGAACTCAAATTTTAAAGATTAAATATATAATGATAGGATATAAATAGAAATATAATTTTTATTATACATTTTAATATTTTGTCATTCGAAGGATATTTGTCAGAATCACTTAATGATTTGTACATTAAAAATAAATAAATAAATGTTTAACGCGTTATATTTAATAAGAATATTACATTTTTTCTCCCTTTTTTGAATTTATTTTATCCAATTCATCGTGCCAGTGGCCTTCTAAGATTATAAATTTCTTTGTGAAATATAGTTATTGAAAAAATCTAGACATTACAATTTAAAAAAAAAGGCATAGCGAAAGAAGGGTACCCGACTGTGCCGAGCCCCAAAATCAAAAGGAAGCCCACATCGGAGGTACCGTATGAAATAATAGATTCTTTCGCTCATTCAGATTACGAGTATCTAATACAAATGTAATAAGTAACGAAAGCAGGCGCTCACTCGCTTTCATCGGGTACTCTTTTCTTCTCACTACATATCTGCAAATAAATGCATTTTTATATTAAACAAAATGGTTTAAAGACATGTTATTTATAGTATTTTCTCGAGAAATTTTTGCAGAAAATATTTTACTGGTTAGATTTTTGGACAGATGGTTTTTTAATCATCCTTTTCCAGTCTTCTGTACCCACATACATCTAATGCCTGAAGAAATACACTGGACAGTTTGTTCCAAGTAAATATTTCTAGAAACTTGGGTCCAGAATCACTCTGTGTATAAGTCAGAAGATCGAGAAAGATTTTTTGACAGTTGAAGTCATTGAGTTTAGACAGAGTAATTTTTAAAATTTGCTAACCGATCAAATCAAAAATAATATAAAATAGGAGAGAAGTAAAAGGTAATGCAATGTGTATACTTACAGGATATGTAAGTACATATATTGCATACGCAAACTAGCGGCAATTGGTCATTTTACGCAACACTTCCATATCGCTCGAGATGCCATCGACTGTACAAACCAGCAGCACGCGCGACGTCTGCTCTTATGCTGTTAACTGTCTGATTAATGCATTCAATTATAATTTGTTCAATTACCATCCTATTTATTTAAGCGAGCAGTAAGTAGTCCACTAAACACGTCATTCCATACATTATGTCATGGTATCTTTCACCGTCTGAATTTGAATATATATATTATTTGGGTAAAATAGCATTATTTTTTCGGAAAAGATTACACTGGGCAACAAAATGATACTTGGTGGCGGAAAAGTAAGAACTGATTTTGAATATTTTTGATGTGCTGATTCCAAAAATACCTACCCTATTTTCGTATCACTATTAGTTTTTGAGATACAGGCTAATTGATTTTAGTTTTGATAAAAGCCGGAAATAATGAAATAATGTTATCTTTAGGGCCAAAATTGAAATATTTTACTGATATTTACAATATATATAATACTGATTATTTAATTTATATTTGTTTCCCAGAATTTTTAGTAATGCACAGTTTTTTTGCTCATCGTAGCACTCATCGATATGGATCAACAGATTATGAAGTATATTTCGATTGACCTAATTAATATTCTAGTTAGGGCATTAAAATGATACAAACTAGATAATAAAGGTGTCCAGCAGAAAATTTTCAAATTTTATGTTAAATAAAAAAAAACTACAATGTTATTCTCATATTTTATTAATACAAAATTGAGTTTAACGATGCGGATTTTACGTTTTATAAATAATATCTTCTAAATGCCGTCCATTTCTCTCAAGATACGCTTGTAATTGGACTTTAAAATTTGCGAACACGCGAGAGCATAGCGTTAGTTCAATGGCAGCAACTTTACGGCGGATATTTTCTCGTAGGGCCTGAATTGTTTGAGGATTGTTGCTGTAAACTCTCGACTTAAGATATCCCCACAAAAAAGTCGCACGGTGTAAGGTCCGGTGACCGGGGTGCCCAGGTATGTCTCCGTACTTGCTAATTAATTTATTGGGAAAAATTCCCCTTAGTTTCTCCATTGAAACTTTAGCTGTGTGTGGAGTGGCCTCGTCTTGCTAGAATTGTGTTCTGTTAAACCCAGGAAACAGCTGCAGTTGCGGTACCAAAAATTCGTCGGTCATTCGGCAATACACGTCAGCAGTGACTGTCTCTCGCTCGTTAAAAGAATAATGGCCAATTATCCCTTGGGTTGTCGGGGCACCAGTATCTCATGTTCTGTTTATTAACATAGCCATTGATATGAAAATGTGCTTCGTCATTAAACAATATGTTTCCAAGCGTTCGTGCTGTTCCAAAACGTTCCAGTATCGTTCTCGCCAAGGTTTCACGTAAAGAATAGCTATTTTCGTTGAGAAACTGCAGTTTCTTTTTCACTGCACTGTTGATTTTTTTATTCCAGTACAGGCTGCAATCTTCCTTATCGATTTACGCAGATTGCGCATAATTTCACGTCAAACTTGAGCCACATGTTCTGGCGTCGCTGCTGACGTTAATGGTCCCGGAGGAGTTTGGTTAACCATTGTCCTTTCTTATCTGAACTTTTGAACCCAATACCAGATCACTTACTCGTCGAATATTAAAGTGAGTACAAAAAGCACGACGCGCACGAACCGATGAATTACCGCACTTTAAATATTGCTCAACCGAGAACGCGCGGTGCGCTCCCGACCAGTGACTCATTGCGACTGGCAAATCAGAGAATCACGCGCGACGAACATTACCCCTCCCACTTACCTCACCCTGATGGTTTACGAGAAATTATAATTTAATCTGAAGCGTTCTATCCGCACACTCCAGCTGATTTGATTGATATTGATCACAATATACGAGTATGTATACATTAGCCGACATTAATTAATTAAAAACGCGACTGACTAGCAGAGTTTTTTTAAATAAATTAGGCTAATTTATTTTAAAGAAACGTTAACAACATAATAAACTTACACAAATGCACATTTTTTAAAATATTTTTTTCTGCGATTATTATTTAATTCGAAGACGAAAAAAAAAAATAATAATTCAAATTAAATATTGCAAAAATATTTGCTTGGCACCGGGATTCGAACCTGGACCTCTTTCTGACCGGGGATGCGCGTTCTCCACTTTCTCTATAGCAATCAAATACATTTTCGACAAATTTATAACTTATATTCTGTAATATCTCCAATTGATACATCATCTACTATTCCATTTTTAAAAGCAATCAACTATTACGGTATAAAATGCCACAGAGCTGTGTTCATGCGACATGAACAATAAGGTGACTAAAGTTAAATATTTGGTGTGACCCCTCCTATTGTTTGATGTCTTTATGTTTACTTGGCGCACTATACTCGGTCGGTTCTATGATACCACGAGAGCCGCATCCTCCACGTGCTCATTATTTCACTATTTGGATGTATACGGATGCACGAAGTTTTTTCATACTCATCTCTCGGTTGGCTATTAAAGTGAGGTTAAAACGTCAGCGGCAACCGGAAGACTGTTGCTTCATTGCTTTTTTCTTCTTAATAAAATGACATATTTAACTTTAAATCTGTCACGCTCATAGATATAGAATAAAGAATACTCGGTTTCACTTTTAACTCGAGCGAGCGGCATAACATTCCTTTATACTCTGAACTTAAAACTGTTTCCAACAAAAGGAAATATATAACTCACAAACAGAAACCGTCGTTTGTTTACCGAATGATCATTTTTGTGTTCGCCATTCAAACATCTTGGACAAATATTCGCGCGCTTACTTTTAGTTAGTTGGACTAATTCCGGTCGACTTTTGATCCATTCATTTTTTTGAGGTTGTCTTTTGTCACCTGCGCAGGGAAGGCGAATACTAGTATTTAATAGTAAAAAATATTTTATATACAAATGTATAATAATACAAATTTTTTTTCGTCAATCTTTTTACCAGAAATAACTAAGGAAAATATTGATATTATGTATATTAGAGCATATACCTATATGCTACTTATGTATGCACAAGATTAAGAAGCGAGATATCAATACGTACATAAAAACAAACGCTCTGTTCCTTAGTTAGTGTAGCAACAACAATATTTTGATTTTATATGTACATCTTTCTAATTAATATGTTTAATTTGTATTAAAGATATATTTATTTAATGTCCATTTGTTATTATTGTAATGCACAAACAATTCGTTTTATGAAACAAAGTATTTATTTTAATGCACACATCTCTTAAAATAATTTCCTGTTAAATCGTAATCGAATAAGATTAAATAAATACAATTTATAACCATAATCAACATCCCAAGTTGCTAAAGAACATCCAATGCCTTGCAGAGTTTTTCGGAAAGATTTAAAAGTGGCAGGAAATCTGAAATGATCCACAAAACGGATGTAAAATAAAATGAACAATGCACACTTATGGATAACGTACTACATACACAATTACATCAATACCACACTTCTAGTAGATACCATGTTATCGGGGAAGGTACAATTCTGTTTTCAAGTCTTCAGCGTGCCATTTAAAATTTCTCTTGTGCAAACTTTGGCACACGTGCCAACCATTTGCCAACCCTGCTACTTATTTGCTAATTCGGCCTTCAAAAACATTAAGTGAAGTCGACCATGATGTCCAGAAATACAAAGGTAATACTGTATAAAATTCTAATAAGACCAGTTCTTATCTAAGCGTCAGAAACGAAAGATGAAGCAACTGAGCGATGTTTAAATAAAGCACATTCAAATCGTGGTAATGGCTTTATTGGAAAGATTATCTGATGCCATTAGTGTTTAAATATGATTTCGCGCATATGGGCGCCGCGGTTGGCTCGAATAAAGCGCAATCTGGAAGTTCAATTTTCAACCACTTTTTGGAGCAGCTGGAGCCGTATATCGGCAATAACACGACGAATGTTGACTTTCAAGTCGTCTATCATCGCTGGTTTATCGGCGAAGACTATCGACTATACATATCCTCACAGAAAATAATCCAAAGTGTTAAATCACACGATCTTCACAGGTCCTCCATTACGTGAAATTATACGCTCATCGAATGTTTCCTTCAATAAATTGATAGTGGCGCGCGCTGTTGCATCGTCTTGTTGAAACCACAGCTCTTTCACATGAATGCCATTCAATTGGGGAACGAAAAAGTCAGAAATCCTGGATCTATTGCTGTGCACGATGGCGAATCGAGTCATTCGGGTCCACCTAATATTGATTACGCTCCACTGCAGCAACAGCTTCTTCAGCGCACACTGTGCAACGTTCTGGCCGGCAACATTATTGAAGAAACAACAGGTTCTTCAGTGTGCACTGTACGACGTCTCTGCGGATGTGTATTATCAATTAGAGTATGCGTGGTGCGAAAACGTTCCATGGTTATTCGAATTAATTTCTCGGATGGACGATTATGTCGACCGTAAAATGGACGTACCGCACGGTAATTTTCGCGAACTGAACCACGATATTCGAATTAAATTTGCAAGCGTTGTTCTGGCTTAAATTTATTCATGGTGAACTGGTAAACCAAACTGAGCACAAATCAGCTGTCACTGGAAAAAGTGTTGCCAATTCGAAAAACAAACCTCTAAAAAAAACACTCTTTAGATGTATCCATTTGAAAAAAGTCACGTTTGTAGACGTCATAATCAGAAATCTATGTCACAAAATTTAAAAACTTAGGGAGACTTCGATGACTAGGCTATTTAATATATATATATATATATAACGTATGAAAGATGCGCAACCCCCGAAATGGCTATTCAATAATAGACTTGAAGAAAGACGAAGAATATGTAGACCCAAAATGAGGTGGCGGAATAATATAAATATAAATGTAATGACCTATCCATTCTTGGCGTCAGCTGAGGTAGAAGTCATTTTTAGAAAATTTCTATGTAAAATCTCATTTACAAAACTGAATGAATTTTTTCGATTTCTTGAAATATGTTATATATAGTTTATACCGTTTTATCGTGTGACGTGGCACCTTTCGAGTCGACAAGTCGGTAATCGGTGAATACGTTTCTAGAGGAAGTCAAGACCCATAGCGGGTTAAAGAGCCTGGAATGATGATAATTGGTAGTATAATTTGTCGAAGGAATATAATCAAATAGTCTTTAATTGCGTATACTGGTGTTACGAAATGTGACTTTATAAAATCCGTTGTGAATCTTTTGGCAACACACAATTGAGTACTACTACTACTGTCGACTCACGGCAGAATAACCCAGAATAAATTTCGTCGTGGAAATCTGCGAGTGCATTTGTATCCATGTTGGGTTCGTAATTTGTTTGACTATATACACATAATATAACATTAACATACATCGGACTGTAAAATATCGCTAGTTATCTGCAATTGAGCTCGGGTATAGAGTATTGAGTCCGTATAATTTTGCTAAATTTCCAGCACCAGCATATGATCAGAAGCACGGCTTGAAGGATGCGTAAAATACGATTTTTATATTATATAATTTAATATAACTATTTTTTACACATATTTTTGGAGTACGAGTACATACTATGTTTAAAAGATCTGTACTTTATAGATAATTCATAAATACCGATAAACATTAATTACTGCTGAAATATTAAAAAAGATTTAATACATGTACGTACGTATAGAAATGTCTGTTTTATGAAGGTATAGTATCTCTACAAATATACAGATAGGCACGTAGGTTAGGTATTATAAAATAAACACTTATTGAGGGGTCTCTTCCTAGGACCATTTAGGTATAAGAGGCCAAAACATAAAAGCACGTTTCTTGTATATACGGAGGTGCTATTATATCTATTATACATTATACCTGTCTAGCCTCAACGAGGCTGTCACGCTACGTTCAGTATAACAAAGAACTTCTATTGCTTATATAGCCATCACAAATAATATGTTACGGGTTGATTTATGAGAGGGTGTTGCATTTAGAGTTTCCAATATTAAGTTTTTTATTGTAATATTAATAAATATAATTTCTGAACTTCAGGGGTGCAAATGCAAACCGACTCTATGTGAATTAAAAAATATAGAATGACGTATCAAAACCAATTTCTTGACAACAATTTATAATTGTTTCTGAATACAACATTAAGTCTCAAAGTTATTAGTGTTATTTTATATGAAAATAGTGTACGCTCCATGCTGTATGAGTTATAGATACGAAGTTAGTAACAAACATAAAATAGATACCTACCAACTAAATTAAAATGTATATAAATATATTTAATGAACTAATTTATATACCATCGCGCCGTATCTTCGCGGTGGTAGGTAGGCAAGGATGGTGATGGTGGAACACCACATTCTGGTGTCTTGACATTTAAATCCCACCTCATCTAATTATTCTAGCAGGACGATCTTCCCCTATTTAGTACTACTACTACTATTGGTATTTACTGTAAACATTTCCGCACTCGATCGCTCCACGTGATCACAGAGCTCTTTGTTTATTGGATGTCCTCGCTCGCCCGCGAAACTGGGCTGGAAAGTGGACTCGCAGCTTTCGTGACAATTATAATGGTGTGTTATTATAAAAACCGGTACTAACAAACGGCTATTTGTTTTGATATTGTATAAATAATTTATAGATTGGTCGAAAATTTAATTGAACTGATTTTCATTAATTTTCACAACTGAACCTTGCACTATACTATAGTTTTGAGAGGTGCAGTCCCTCTCATCATCAGGTGATAACTAAACTAAATACAATATTATTAAGGAGAACACATTCTTATTGTGATGTAATTATTCAGAACAGACGCTCTGTGATATTTTAAATACTAATTAAATGTATTCATTATAAAGATATACACATATAATCTGGATTTCTTATATCTTTCTAATTAATACATTTAATTAGTATTTAAATACAGTATTGTAGATTATTCGTGTAATGGGGTGAGTTTTCGGTCCTTAATGGGAAAATGGACAGTAAAGGTAAAGTGTTAGGGAATGTTATGTTGTTAATTAGTGTTTACTCCAATTTTTTTTGTATTTTAGCGGTTTTTAAATTGTTCATTATTAATCCTTTATAAGAAGAAGAATACGGAGAAGTTTCAGTTTATGACTATCAAAAGAGTGGTTTCTTTGAATTATGTGGTTGGTAAAATACCAAAAAGTTATTTTTTAGGTAGCGGTGATCTTTTATTCTCGTATTTAGATTTCTCGAGGTTTGACCTATATATTTATTTTTGCAATCTCCACAAGTTATTTAATATATTATTCCGGTTTTTTCTAATATATTATTTTTGTTTTTGCATTGAGTTGAGT
The DNA here is from genome assembly GCA_031772225.1 of Eubasilissa splendida. Lineage (NCBI taxonomy): Eukaryota > Metazoa > Arthropoda > Insecta > Trichoptera > Phryganeidae > Eubasilissa > Eubasilissa splendida. The sequence goes on from CM062845.1 coordinate 47,602,332, forward strand.
TTTTCCGATGTTGTCGTTGGTGTATCATACGGGTTTTATATGTAAAGGGAATTTATTAGTAATTTTATAGGAAATTGGACCAGTATACAATATTTTCCGCCAATAATTATTTTCAGTATGGTTAGTTTCATGCCCCGAGTACAAATATGTTTCCGTTAGTTGTGAAAATTAAAATAATCGTGTTGTATCACAAAGTAATCACCATGCCAATTAATGATATTAACAGATTTTCTATTATGTACAGTTGTAATGTCCAGTGTTTATTTTTTGGAAAATTTTAAAGGAAACTGACGCATGACATTGAAGTGAATAATCAATTTCCTTTGAATATACGAATTAGGTGGATATGTGACATATCAATTTTTCATTATCATCATTTTCATCAGTGCCCAAAGTCTCGACAAGGCGCTTCCATTTTCCCCAATCTTACGCGGCTTTAGTAAATGCTGACCAATCAAGATCCAATCTGTCTTAGTACAAATCTTTGTTTGCTTTATTCCGAGTCTGGGGTGACCCATCAGCCACTTTTCTTCCGGAGTTGCTAAAAAAGTACATCATCGTAGTAGTTTTTCGACAGCCTAGTTTCTCTCTCTTTCCGTGAGAATCAAAATTTAGTAACCATATATGTATTAACGTGGGCCGGTTCAAAGCTTTGAAAACAATCATTTTGGTTTCGACACTTAACTCGAATTTCTTTATTACCACACTATGAAAGGACCGTAAAATACAAAACACTTCAATCTATTCCAGTCATCTGTCGCTAGAGAATTTCACTCACTTTCAATCTTTCAAATCACATTATAAATTTGAAAATGGAATTAACAGTTCTAATTACTATATTTGGTATATATATATTTTTAGAAATATCCTTCTGTTCATAGCGATTATTTTTCCAAGTTCAAACGTCAAACTATTTTCAGTTTCAAGACTGTGACTAGAGTGACAGGAAAGGTGGTACGTTGAAAAAACAAGAAAATTGGATGTTTAAATACAGTGCTAAGGTGTTACAAAAGGTGTACACATCGACATATTGGATGCATTCAGATATTATATTCACGACTACAATGCAGTCAACCATTGGTATCAAAAGGCCGACAGGCTGCCCTAGAGACACTCGGGCAATAGTAACGTGACCGTACGTCCCGTTTTGAATGAGACCATTCCGTTTTTTGTTAGTCTAACCCGTTGTCCCCAAGCACATTTTCGGGACACCGAAATGTCCCGTTTTCAGAGAGAAAGCAACCCACGGTAACAATTTCAAAAAAATTGGCGTAAAATAAATAAATCGACTGTAGCGCCTAGTAGCTTGGCGACGATGGCATGCGAAATACGTCTCACACATATGTAAGTCCGTCAGAAGGCTGTTAGCCCGCTCGCTCCTCGGTTGCGAGTGCGCGCAGACAGCTCGCGCTTCTTTCTTGACGATTGATTATTACTTTTTCATGACGTGTGTTATTGTATTTAAATTTCATGTACGTGAATCCTCCATTTTAACAATGCCTAAACGCAATTGCACTTTAAATGTTAACTTACAAACTAAGTGCCCGTTTATAAAGCAAAGAAGTACTCCATCTGATGTCAGATATGAAAAGTGTCGTACAGAATTTAGCGTAGCCCTTGGAGTTATGTCCTGTTTTGAGGACACTAAAATTAGTAGATGTCTCGTTTTGAAGAAATAAATAAATGGTTACGTTAAGCATTGGATAGAAAATGGCTGATGACGATGATGGTCTGCGAATCCATACATTTACAAAGAATTTAATAGGTGTCGGTAACTTTGTTGCATTTTTTTATTACAAAACCGTCCTATTACGTTTTCGCATCTTAGTTTTTTAAGTTTTACGTAAATGTCTCCGGAAAATAACGGCGTTTTATTGAAAAATAATGGATCGTACCACTAATGAAATGTTTTTGATCAAAAGTAGGTAAATATTTACTGAGGAACTTCAAGAATCCGTTCCGTTTGAATAGGTGTCTCAGGAGCTCACAAGATAACTTGGTTTGTAATATTTATCTGTTTTTGTTCAAGATTATTCTGACATATTCTATAGAAGATTGAAAGTTTGAATGTTAAATAATTTTGTAGTGATAGGTATGTGTTACATACGGCGTGCTGAGCACGCGAGCATCTATGAAAATATTTAGAAACAACATGAAATATTAGCCAAATATTTACACTAATTGGGATCCAAGATGATGACAGCAAATGATAGTGGTGCAACCCGGCTTTGTTTACATTTTACTTTATTTCCGCGCGGCCAGCAGCGATACTCTCAGGCATCAATGTGTGGCAACCGCGTCTCCTGCTCCGGTTCGCGGCAGCGAAACACGACCAACACTCACCTAGGACCGTTGACGTCAGTCGCTCGCAAATGTGCCGAATCATTCGAGTGTGTAATAATAACTGCCATGGCATGTTTAGATGATTTATGAAGGTTTAGAAAGAATGGTAAAAGTTTCGTCAGTTTCTTAAAGACTGAGTTTAAAAAATATATTTGTATTATCTCTGAAAGAATAGTGGGTAAACTTGTATGTTGTATAAGCGTTCCAAAAATGAAAACCAACTTTGGTCAAAGATTATTCACTTTTCAAGCTCCCAGAATATATAATCAAATTGGAAATACGTAATATAAAAACTTTAAATGACATTAAAACTTTTAAAAATAATGTTTTAAATTGGTTGTTAAAATTAGTTACAGCAAAAGCTTTAATTTTATTTATACATATAGTATTGCACATTATTATTTTTTCTATTATTATATATATTCACTCGGTATGTACTTTCATATTGTATTTTATTGTGTTTTGCTTCGTATTCAATGAGTTATATTGGATTATTTGGTTTGTGAAATATGATTTGTTTGCTTATTTGCCTTAAAACAAGTATGACTTGTTGAGCGATGTATTTTAAAAATCTATTTAAAAAAATCTATACGTAGCAGACTGTAATTTTACCTATACAATATATATTATGTGTCTAAGAAATAAATAAATAAATATCGATATTTGATTGCTCGAAAGCTTCTACCCACCCGTTCTTTTGCCAGCATTTATTAGTATTGCAGTTTTAATAATATGATCATCTGATATTATGGCACAACCATACAACGGCTCCCCCCATATTCCCTGGCTTGGGCGCACCTTCTAACTCTCACAGACCTATTCATACTAGCAGGCGCGTACAGTGCATACAAGCAAAAAAAGCTGTGCATTACCAACAATTTTGGGAAACAAATATAAATTAAATAATATGGATCGTGAACGTATATTTACGGATTTATTACAATTTGCGCCATCTATGTACCAGCAGAAATTTTAATGGCTATGTTCAAAAACTACCATGACAACCCACCGCTGTAGCTGTAGCGTTAGTAGATACAATGCGTCGATTGTACCTATTCACGTTACTCTCTTCTATTTTTAAGCTAGTGTATTACTTAAGACATACAATTAGCTATTTACTGAATTGAAAACCGTTTTGTATGGAGTCGTTACTTATGCTGTTTTTTAACAGAATATAATTGAACTGCGTGCAAGTCATTGAAGTGTCTAATTCCTCTTTTACTAATTCGCGAATTTTACTATCTTACTGTTTTTAACGTGTTGATTTCATGATCGTTCTATGCATTTGGTGCATGGATTTGTTTTTAATTTGAGAAAAATAAAGAACAATTGCTATTTTCTACGTTAACCTTTAATAAAAATAATAATTTCCTTTAGTTATTACGTGAAGGATTTTCAAACAATAAAAGAATCACGTTCAGCCATAGAAAGTGTTCTTAAAAACATCCATATATATTTTATACGGGTAAGAAAGTATTATTTTACGTTAAAACGTAAACTTTAAAAACACTGTTAATAATACTTTAAAATTACAAATAAATACATGGTAGAGTCGTATGAACGACGGATTCATTTTGTCTAAAGACGTTGGTCAAACAAACGTTCATAATCCTATGTACAACATATATTGTATAATATTATTGGTAACAGCATAATCTAAATCTATATCTATTGCACGTCATCTGTTGATATGCTTATTTATTATAGCAGTAAGACGCTCGCCAAGAAACCATGCGTCGTGTATCAAGGTAGGAATGAGTACTCACTCGTGGAATACGGTGTGATGGTAGAAATCATTCATACTACAATATACACTAGGGTTTCGATTTGCGTCGAGGTTTAGTTCCGCGAAAGTACGACGCACTTCGAAACAACGCAGTTCGAATCACATTTTTTCATAAGATCTCATAGCAATTATACGAAAGGCGCAATCGTCGTGAACACATTTTATAAAATGTTCATCAAATTTTATATTACGTGGCGCGTTTTTTAAGTAAGTGCCGGAATTTATTTTTACCTGTTAGCTACTCAGAAAAATCGTAGGTGAAGCAGCATCATACCACCATATTGGCGCCAAAATTCAAAATTCACAGGTTAGCTTTTACCTAATTTTATTTTTACGAAAAAAAATGAAAACGTTAGTATAACTAAAAAGAAACGTAGATATTAACTATTTTATTATAAGCGTCTTGTTGAATTACTTGGCAACAAAAACGAGAAATATCGCGAACGTACGTCCAAATCTAACTGACAATTTACTCAAATTGGAACGTTCTAGATTCATTCTAACTTATTGCGTCCTTTTATTCATCGGACTCTGCGGTAGTAACGAACATATCGGGAATGTCTAAAAAGTCGGCAATATCTCCACTAACGAAAAGGTCACCCTCCGCCATTTTGTAAAAGTATAAATAAAATCTTTTTTTTTCCGAAAACTCGATAAGTGTTAAAATATCAGCACTTTAACGTCAATATGAGAGTATGTGTGTATTAGATTTTCAATGCAGTTGAAATTTCGGTCATTTTAGTATAAATCACATCAACAATCAAAATCTGGCAATACAAAATTACGCATCAACTGTCAATTTTGTATGGTTTTACACTCTATTTCAGTCGTAATTCGTGGTGTTCTTGAGTTGAATAATATTTCTATGGGTCACCGTATGATATCACTACTAGAAAGAATAATTTGGTTTAAAACCCGATACGCGGCGGCCGAGATATCAGCCGTTATTCAGTGACGTCGCGCGCAATCACGTGAGTGCCGGCCATAGAATAAGGAGAGCCAACGTGATATTGATGTTTATAGTGTTATCTCTTTCTCTGTCGCAAGTTTCCGACGTGGGCGGCCAAAAGGTTCAAGAAACATGATATCTTACGTTGATTTTGTTTCTCTATCCACGTAGAGATTCCGTCATGTAAAACTCTGTAAACATGTTATTGTTATTCATTCAATATGACACAAAGATATACAAAAGTTATGCACATATAAAAATATGTTACAAAGATGCTTACATAATGGTCAGGAACTTGGATATCCGGATATATATGTTTTTAACTTTAGTTGTATTGCATTATTGATAATGGGAAAATATTCCCGAAAACGTTATAACGCTTAATATAATAAAATATAGTTGAATAAAACAGCGTTTCAACTCAGTTTACAAAAAAATTATGGATAATTCTATTTTAATGTGTTTTTAAATTAATGTTCAAATGAAATTAAAGGCATGCCTTTGATGCGGCGCTTTCGTGCGATTTTTCCAATAAATAGCTATCATAAATATAAACACACGCCTTAAAACACGTTTATAACGTTTGGTCTATAACACCGTCTACCGCGCCCGTGACTGTTACCGCGACTATTACTGTAGACATTTGAGTAAACATTGCCTATGGTTTTCATCGCCCGGTGATTGGGATCGAGGTTATTTATTTTCCGTTGAATATTATTTCTTTTGACGTTCAGTTTTTGCCGGCTGTGACCGGAATATCCGAATCGTAATTTTTATTCGGTCGGCCAATTTAATTAAAGTTTGGAAATAAATAACGATAAAACACAACGAAAGAAAAAATCCTCGAACATATAAAGGACTGTCAGAAATCGGTTAATTAAATTACATCATTTAAAAAGTATTTAGTATTTACTGAATGTACATACGTACCTACCTATGTATGTTTTTAATTAGATACTTTTAATTGTTAAACGAAGAAAATGATTTCAGGGTGATTATTCTGTCATTCAAAACTTATCTTTGTTAAACTAGGACCAGTTTTATTCCGAACTGATGATGGAACGATCCCTCTGAAACCAGTGGGAATTAAAAATAAAATCTTTGTGTTTGAAAATAAAGACTTTTATTCGCAATCAATAAATCTCAGTTGCGAAGTGTCGATATTTGTATTTTTTTTAATTGTAACTTGTGAGTAATTGTATCCTATGTAATAAGTTTGTTTTAATATTTTTTCGAACCAGAAAAATTCTGTTACGAGTTCTATTTTGTACCTACTAATAAAATAAGTCGTATTATTTTCATTTTTGTAAATGCAATGAGGCGCGTGTTGTAATCATTTTATTATTATATTGAAAAAAATTATTTTGTATTATTTTCTACGACCTAGTCGGATGAAGTTTTTATAGTTTTGACATTCCGCTGTCAGTTGGTCTGCGGGATGGTATTGTTGTATTGAAGGCGGTTTTATATTAGGAAATTGATAGAAAGTGTGTTCAAACTTTGAACATCGTTTTTAAGAATACCGAGAGTCTACAAAATAATTATGTGATAAATGTACCAGTGAAAACAACATTCAATTAAGAGCATTAACTAATTAAAAACACATTTTTCAAGTCCAATAGGAGAGCATGCATTTATGATTGACAAATACGCTACATATACGCCAAACAATAGCTCGCTATAAATACGCGATGGAGACGCGCGAGTGGATGGTAATGGGGTAAATCGTCTTGTCATGATTAGTGTAGAACCTTCACTTTACCACTCGCCTGAATATCTCGTACACAAATTGTTGGTAATAATAGCTCGATCCTCCAGGTAACATTTAACAGTTTATTAAACACGTAAATGCAGAGAATAATAATATAGATACTAATTGTAATTGGAAGGAGCTGAGATTAGAGAGCGCTCCCAGCTAATGCGGCGCCTTATAAAGCTCGCCTTCTCCCACTCATACTCGTACTCTACTGGCGGACACACTCACACATAAGAAGTGACAGTTCTCACAATTAGTTTACCTATCCTGGGTGACCATCGTGCGAAAACTCTCTAGGATAATGTGTGTTTGGTCGTTGTTTGTTTCTTCACAACAATTCGCCACTATCCTCTGGGACGCGACTGAACGAAGCGGTATTGCATCAGTTTTCCTGACGATATACTAATTTCAAAAATAAACATTTATCTACGTTTTTTTTTAAATTCCTACCTTTTTTACTAATTTTTGTTACTCTTTATATTAGAGTTATCACCTTTTTTTTATTATCTTTCACAGTACATAACTTTAATTTTTCACTATCAAACTCACACTGTATCTCTAGACTATTGGTAATTCAGAGAAAACATGCAATTGGCTCAATTTTTTTTGTATTATTGTATACTAATTATTGAACTGTATGGTATGTATAAAATAATATAAAATATGATTACTCCTATAATATTTTAATTCCTAAATTTGTCGTTAATTTACTCAGTTGGTGTGGTGAAACTGGATAATGCGTTTTCTCGGATAGAAAAAGGTCCATGTTCGAAACCCGGAAGCAACTAAAATATTTTTACGATAAATATTTTTTTTCTGTATATATTTCTAGTTGATTAATTTTATTTGTATTAAATATATTTTTATCAATCTATCAGCACCTAGAATTTAAGATTTGTTTTTCATCTTCTTAATATTATTTGTGAAGACATCTACCGACTGGCTTGGGGCCATTATTGTGTTCCTGGTGGTCTAGTCTAGACAGTCACGACCTGAAATACCATGTTTTCTTATTTCGTAGTTCATTACGGATAATATCTTTGTCTTTCCGAAAAAGCTTTTTGTTAAATAATCGTCTTTCGAGGATCCAACCAGAAAACTTTCAAAAAAGAAGATTATAAAAAACCCAGTCATAACAGATAATTTGTTGAGTGATGAGACCCATATTTCCATATTTGCCGAAGATGAATATTAAAGATGTGTATCGACAAAAATGTATTGCTCTGAATATACAACTGTTACGATGAAGCTTCCAGTTAGTATTTAGATGTGGAAATATTAAAGTAATGGTCTCGGTATGCTATTTTATAATGAAAATTAGATTTAGATCTATAATTTTTAATGAAAACAAATTTTTGTTGAAAAGTTGCAATTTCAGAACGTAGTTGTAAGGTATTTTTAATACAAATTCAATGAATCAACAAGAGAGATGTATGTATGTATGTATGTGCCTACAGAAAAAATCTATTTATCGAAAAAATATTTGGTTGTCGCCGGGATTCAAACCCGAACCTTTTCCTATCCGCGGAAACGCATTAACAAATATCGTTATATCAAGCAATTACGATTTTAACAAGTTTTTAACATATATTCTCTAGTTTATAAGTTACAAAATTATAGTATTATAATTGTTACATCTATTACTCATACAAACACATTTTTTTGTGAAGTTGCAATTTCAGAACTTAGTTCTGTGGTATTTTTAATACAAATTAAATAAATCAACTAGAAAAATATACATAGAAAATTTATTTAGGTAGTGAAAAAATATTCGGGATTTGAACCTGGACCTTTTCCTATCCTTTTTAGTTGATTAATTTAATTTATATAGTATAGACAAAGGTTCAGGTTCGAATCCCTGTGGCAACACAGCAAATTATTATATACAAGTTAAGTTTATAGTTATTTAATCGAGTCAACTCACGTTTATTATAAATGCCCTTTTCACACAAGCTTTCAATTCCTTCTTCTATAAATATACGTATTTTGGCTCCAAAGCGCATAACGCTAGAAATCCATCTAAATGCAAAATATCGTAATCCCTGTGGCAACACAGCAAATTATTATATACAAGTTAAGTTTATAGTTATTTAATCGAGTCAACTCACATTTATTATAAATGCCCTTTTCACACAAGCTTTCAATTCCTTCTTCTATAAAAAATACGTATTTTGGCTCCAAAGTGCATAACGCTAGAAATCCATCTAAATACATAATATCGTAATCTTTTGAAAGCAAGGTGTTAATTTATTTGATCATTTTAATAAAATTGTTGATAACATGACGATAAATCAGGTATACTTGGAAGATGAGAAAGCAAATTGAAATTAAGATGAATAAATTATTACAGAATCGTCCTTGCCGCATGTAAGTTGTTTGATTAAGAAATCGCTGATTTAATTGATAAGGCTTCAAGGTTCTCGAGAAGAGTTTGACTTAACATTTGTTGGCTAAAATAACGACAGTATATGTGGAATGTTTGATTACTACACGGCATACAGAGCTCACTTTTATGCTTATCACCGCAGTCGGAGTACATTACTCTCTTAATATCCCGCTACATTCAGACGATTATGTTATATTTTATCTTATTATTTAAATATCTAAGTATCATATACGACAACAATATCGCACATACTATTTTAATTTAAGGGAAAACTGTTGTAAAACATATGGTACAAATCTAGGATAAACCGGTAAAATAAATAAAATGGCCTTTGTGTCTACAGGTGGGGTTCTTACCGCGGCTAAATATATAAATCAAATTCAAACAATATAAATCTTAGCTTAAATACAGGCACATCAATTTACATGACTTCGCAACCACATTTTAATTGTTAGGAATTATTATATTGGACGTTTATACCTTTAATTAATGTTTTTGTGAATGTATTGGGTATAACGGGGCTAGTTCATAATATTTTACAGGTACCTACATACTACTAATGAAGAGTGAAAGCAGACTGGATGCTTTGGAAAGGCTATTTCTATAGAAGATGTGCGGAAGAGAAATAAAGAGAAGTGAATGCAAAGCTGATTAAATAAATATCACTTAAATACAAATTAAATGTATTAATTAGAAAGATATACATATAAAATCAATTTTATCGAAATATATTGTTGTTGCGCTACCGGGATTCGAACCTGGATCTCTTTCCAAACCGAGGAAGGTGCATTGTCCAACTATGTTACAGCAATAGTACTTTTGACGACAAATTTTCGAACCCATATGTTACACTTTTTCAAATTAATACATCTATCGTTCAAATTTTCGATTCAATTGATTTAATATGTATATCTTTCTAATGAATACATTTAATTAGTATTTAAAATATCACAGAGCGTCTGTTCTGAATAATACCAACTTCACAATGAGAATGTGTTCTCCTTAATAAAATATCACTTAGGTTTAAGTGGTATTTTTGAGTGCGGAATGTTATGGCACGAACGTCAAAGGCATGAACAATTCGAGGTGAACCTGACGACAAAACAGCCTGATTTTAATCTTCCCAAGAGATTGTGGAGTAAAATGAACGTCATTCGATGCTGCGACATCCAGTGTGCGTTCTCAGTAGCGTACCGTACAGTAGCTACCGGAATAACTGAACACGTTCACAGAATAGGTATATATTTTAGGTATAAACAAATATCTTATGATTGAATGATTTTTCTTAAATTATATACATTCTTTCGTAACTAAGATTTAGTAAATATACAATTTAGATATGAAGTTATTTCGTGGTACTATCGACGAGAAGACCTTTGAACATTCAAACTGATGAACGCATCTTAGGATAGTAGTAATAGTTGTACAGGATGAATATTATGTTCCAGGCCGATTTTGTTTGGCCGCCATTTTGGTTTTGCAGATATTTGTCAGTTCGCATTTGGTAGTCATAGAAAGTAGTTAATTACAACGTATGCAATTAGAAGAGGATAATAATAAGAGGAATGCAGAATATCCCAGAAAGAAATGTTTTCATAGATAAAGTAATTTATTCAATCAGTGATCATTCACCCTTAGACGAATCGCCGGCATTTGATATTTTCGGACCAGATAATAATACAGGGTGAATATTATGTTCCAGGCCGATTTTATTTGACCGCTACTTTGGTTTGGCAAACATATGTCGATTCACATTTGTGAATCGACATATAGTAATAACATATTTTATCATGGAGCACTTAATGCTTCAACAACTAGTTGAAGTCATTAAAACATTAATCGTGATCGCTATTGTCACATGTTGGAAAACTTCTTGGTGATCGAATTTAATCGATTGGGCTTGCAACACATGCGGTTTCAACAGGACGGCGCCACCTTACACACAGCCTGAGCTACGCTTAAAATTTTGCGAGAAATTTCACCCTGTATTTGTTTGTACCTTGTAAAGGTTATTAGTGTAGTAAATTTTTAAATAGATATTTGGGGGTTAGGACGGTGGTTAAATGAAATAAATGTGATTGATGCGTGTTGAGGTTTATTGTGACAATGACAATGAAAACAGATAGAATTAAAGAATGAATGAAGAATGTAGAAGGTGCATGTGTGCGTGAAATGAAATGAATTAGCGGTCTTGCTCGGCAAGCGCGAGCCGGCAAGACCGCAGCTGTGGAACGCTGATACTTGAGAGACTGCCTGGCGGTGAATTGAGCCAGACTTGTGGCAGCAGCCGGCAGCGCTGTCGCTAGCGTCGATGCCGACTGAGATGGCGGTAGATTTGAATTATGGTCGCTACAAATATATAAAAATAATATTCTGGTAATTATTAGAAAAAAGCTTGACGAGGGAGCGAGGGTGAGGCCCTCGTATATGTGCTTGCTCGGGGGCCAGGTAATTTGTTGCTACGCCACTGTGCGTACTTTTTTAAGGTATTAAAGGAGTCACCTGTATGTGAATGCAACAATAAATAAATGAATATGTGCGTTTGTCTAAAGGCACACCTTACACTTTACAATTTTCATGTTCATATTTCGTATGTAAAGTGTTTTATTGTAACATGGTGTTCCAAAATGTAGTGTGGTTCCGAGTTGATGTTAATTGTTTTACGACCCCAATATAACTAGTATTTCCATGTTTATTTTAACATCGACTTTACGGCACATCACTGCCCACGATTATATTTATAGAGGTGTTATAAGATTACAACATAAGCGACGTGGCCCAACTCAGCGTAAAATGCCAGTCTTATTTCCTATTAAAGTTTCGACATACATTTATTGAACATTAAATATTTTCCAGGGTAGGTAATTTAAAAATTTTCTACTCCATGTACTTATTGCATTTTTTTAGGGCCACCACATATTTAGATTACTTTAATGCAAAATATTATTATTAACAATACGTACATATTAAAAAAAATATTTTTATGTTTTCAAACGTGTGTAAGGTCTTAAATTTAGGCATTTCTAAATGGAATACAAGACATGTTGTTTACGTTATAGTGTTGGAAGAAAACAATATCGGGACATTTTAGTGTTTTACATGTTCCTTTAATAGGTAATAAGGTTTAATAGGTTGACCCATATAGTAACTAGAGATGAAACGGATAGTAAAGCTAGGCCGGATAGTTATCGGATATCTGTTTCATCTCTGATAATAACGACGTGAGATTATTTCCTCTTCAGCGATGTTCACTGACATAGTAGGAATATTAATCTGCCGACCCCTTTACATAGCAGTCGTGATCAGTGGCGTAACTACTAAAATTTGGTCTCAATGCAGAATGGAAAAAGGGCTCACTAAATAATAATTATATATAAGATATAAGAACATTGGAACTGGGTGGTTTATAAAATAAATAGTAAGAGTATAATTAATAATGAAAAAAAAACATTAAGTGTTTTTAAGAATTGTATGTAGGTATGTACGAGTATGTATATTGAAAAATATTAACAGGTTACAAAACATATGGTATCAGCACGAAATCATATGGTATCAGCAGAAAAAATCCATATAAAAAAAAAAAAACAGTTATTTAAAAAAAAATTTTAGTACCTAACTCAAATTGTTACTTAATACAAATTTACTTGAATAATTTTTAGGAAAAGATTTTAGAATGGGACTCATAGTTAAATTTGGTTGGTTGTTTATAATATTTTGATTAGGTTTACACGCTTTATTTATCTCCAACGATTCCAAATTATTTCATTTGTGACCAACACCGTTTATATGCAAAATTGACAATCCCATTTTTTTATTAAAACCATGACCATTTTCTATCAAATGATTAGAAAATTCTGAAAACCCACTATTATTCAAACATCTCAAATGCTCCCTTACTCTTATATTAAAATTTCTACCCGTTTTACCAATATAAAATGCAGCACAATCCTCACAACTAAGTTTATAGACACTAGAATTGTTAAATTTATCATCTTTGTTTTTAGAATGTATGAATAAATTTCCTATACTATTATTTGTATAAAATGCCGGTCTAATGTTTCAATTAAGTGATTAATAAAACAAAGATAATAAATAAAAATATGAATTTTAATCACAAAGTTAATATTGCTAATTTTAAAAGTATTATGAATACATTCTCATTTAATTCAGTTCGCCAGGCCCTCATTGAGAAATATGGATCGCGTTGGATGGACCCCATCCTTGGCCACTGAGGTCTCCAGATTTAACACCGTTGGATTTCTATCTCCGAGATCGTGTCAAGGATCTCGTGTACAGAAACTGTCTCTCAGCCTAAACCAAATGAAAGAATTCATTATAAGCTTTCGCTCAAATTAAACATGACCACTGTGACCAGTCGACTATATGTCTGTCATAAGTTATGCATACAAGTCGTAGAGCGGAACATTCAATAATTTGTATGTTTTTATTATTCAAATTTACGGAACTGAATTTATTATTTTATGATGTGTGTGTATTCATAATGAATGACTTATTTAGTAAAATAAAATAAAATAAAATTTTGCGTATCTAATAATTCACGTGATTAATATGAACTAAATGTGTCATCATATTAAATAATTAATTGTGGAATTTGGAAATTTAATGCTTCTATGTATAAGATAATATGATTTTATTTTCATTGAAAATACATTTTTGTTGCTATTTCAGAACACAGTAGAACACAATACAAATTAAATTTATCATTTAGAAAAATATTCCAAAAAAATGTATTTGGTAAAAATATTTGGTTGGTTCGATAAATAGATTTTTCTACATATTCTTCAATTGATTAATTAATTTTGTATTAATAATTGTGAGAATTTCCCTAGTAAATGAACACATTAACCCGTTGAGAGATACGTAACGCGGATTCTCTGTCTTCGTACGGATGGGAACTGATTCGCAGTCTGGTGAATGATCGCCAGTCCATCCGATTATTAATTATAATGTTAACGATTTTAATTATTTTGCTTCACTTGCGAACGACATAGTAGTAGATTATACTATACTTTAAACGAAAAATATTTTTGGCAGGTACAACGTTTGAGAATCGTCTATTTTATGACTTAAGTAATCGATAATCATCCCATAGGTGCTAAAATAGAGTAATACGGATAATTTTTACTTTCATCATATTTTTTAAACCTATTTTCATTAATTTTAGTTATTCGTATTTTGTTTGGTGTATTTATATTATTATGGTAGGTACATGTCATGGACGAAATTTTGCGTTATGTAAAATACACGAAGCGTTCCATATACACCAGTGCAATGACTCAATACTAATAATTCTGTGCTGTGCTTCAAGCAAAAATGTTTAAGTATAATACAATCAATGATTTTATTACACTTATGTACCTACGATATATTTCAATCAGAAGAGAAGCATATTGATTATCTCTATTAATTAAAAAAATAAGCTTTGCAGAATATTATTCGTATAATTGTGCATTTTTAAATTATAATAATTAATTAAGTCAATAAAATGCACCACAAAAACATTCAAACGCCAAATAATAATTATTTTCTAAGAATTATTATTTTCTTTCTTTTGATTGCTGTTACATCGGAAACGTAAAACCTTTACTTTAACTAGGCAATGGAAAAAACCACAAAAAATATGAGATGAAAATAGAAAAAACCATAGATTACAAATTCAACTAAGGTTATTGACACCTCACTAATACTAGACACTTTCAATTTTAAATTGTTTGAATAAGCCACTTGTGAAATGATTAAAAAAACTTTTTCTCGTAAAATGTTACCACTGTCATCTATTGTTAGATCCATCAATCATGAAGTTGATACATTCGCCATTTTGGGGGATGATTCAAATTTGTCACTTTGTGAAGATGTGTCAGTTTTGTTGGTCAAGTTCATTCAATTCTAATGAATATACTTAATAATAATACTTTATTCCAGCGTGATGGATTATTTTTACAAAGACCCGACTCGCCATAAAGATTATACATATAATTTGAATACAATTAAGTGACAAAATAATATTTATGTTATGAAAAGAAAAGCAAATAAAAGATAAAAAAGCGATAAAAAAATGTAATTTTAGTTTTATAAAATACTTAATTAACTCATATATTATTAAAAATTTCAAAATAAAAAAAATATATATAAACAAAATATAAATACTACATTTCAGTCACGGCTATTATTGTATCTGTAGTCTTTTGATTTTGATTTTTTCACATGTCATTAGAATCCCAATACTTGTGAATCTGTATATTTGTTGACACGCACTATTCTCGTTGACACGCATATGTACCTAAGTGTCATTGCCAGTAAAAAAAAATCAACATATTCGCCAACGTGTTTTTAATATTTCTAGGTTAAGATTGCTTAATTTTTTTCTTCTTTTACATTATAAAAATAATTTTTACAGTAGGTAAATATATACATGTTAAATTGAAATGAATATGTCTAAATGTACATATATGTGTTGGCATAGACTTACAGTGATTACGTTGATTAATTGTGGTCTAAAAGCATAAATCTCATTTGAATAAGAATATAATTTATTACGTGAGTAGCTGAAGCATTTACAATCAATAAAACGAAGTGAAATGAAGCAACGCTTACCTTTTAAGTCAAAGCCATAAACCGCATTGGCAATAATTGGCCAATTATTGAATAGGTGCACCGCACCGCAAACTGTGTTCAATGTAGGTCGACGGCCGACAATACTCGCGCTCGGCTAGTTACCATTATTTAAGAGTTATAAAATCAATCAGTGCTATAACTGCAGACGTCAGACTAGCAATGTCACCAAATACGCTCAATGGAAAGATACTTACGGATACGTAGTTTGAGAGGTTTGAGAGTATCAAACAATGTTCGGAAGCACAGCGCTTCTTCTGAGTTATCATAAATATAATACGAGGTAGGTTGGGGTGACCTTACTTCCTGAATTATTGGCAATCGATACCGGTAAGTCTAGATACTACATATGCATACATATAACCAGGAATAAAAAATTAATCATTTCGGTAATAACAGAAATGTTGTGATAATTTGCTTTTGGTGCTTTATATAAATTTATGCATAAGATAATAAGATTTAATTACGGCCCAAATGGACCAGAATGGGACCGGTCGATTTGGGTGATTAAACTTGATATTTTAGGCGGAAAGGTCACCAAATGTCAATGATAAAATAATCTGCGACGTTAAAAGCAGAGTGATGGTGCAGATTGCTACACTTCGAGATCTTAAACTCCAACGAGAAAGGCGAAGTTATATGTATTGGAAAATAAAGATAGTGGTTTCAATAAAATATATTGAACTATTAAAACCAAAAATTGTCTACCATGTACATGTTCAATTTCAATTGTCTATATTGCATGTGGAAGAGGAATAAGGTAATTCCATTAGATGGTGTATTATTCCCTATTGTTCGATGCTAGGCCCTGCGGGCGGCTATTGTGGCCGCTTCGCGGCAGTTTACGGCAGAGCTTTATTATTTTGCTTTAACAACAGTATATTGTGCATCCATATTATATTGCTAAAGCAAATTCTGTATTGAAATATAGGTTCTACTGAAGCCATGGCCGCGTAGCGACCACCATCGGCCGCGATCCGACCACAATAGTCGCCCACAGGGCTTATAGCTGATTGGTTTCTGTATTATCCTCCCTGGAATTATTTGAATTATATATTTATATCTAATTAATTATTCTTCGTCATTCCACAGACATTCTTGTAAAAACTGACATCATGTTTACAATAAATAATTACTGAACAAACATATATTAAAATTTTTGACAGATGATTGCCAGTCGGAAAAATTCATACAAATTTCGCTACTATATGTATTGTCTTACTCGTAATAAAGACAATGTACACTTCATTTCAAATTGAATATATATATGTGCGCACTGTTATTGAATATATAAAAGAGAAAACCTTAAAGTAATATTATCCTAAAGATATTAAGAACAAGTTGGACATATTCACTACTTTGGTATTATTTATTACTGGCAATGGCACTTAGATATCCAGATATAATGGATCCGTTGGATACCAAGCGCAATCATATTAGTAGATTATGTGATAAATGTTTTCTTGATATAAAAACTTTGCATCTATCAGTGCTCAGTAATTTGTATTCACTTACAAAGGTTATTTTCCTTAAGCATAGCGATATTATAATAATATTTTCCGATTAAGAGACTGTTTTGAAGGCGTATTGGACCAAGAAATTTTAATCTCTCGGAAAAGAAAATAAAAGATGAAATAACTGTATTTAGTATAAAATTAAATTAAAGAAGTTGATCACTGGCGAGTGATTAGTAAATTACATAAAATGTATAAATTGCTGTTTCTTACTTTCTTTACTTTTAAAAATTCGTACTCAATAATATCACGACGCGAAAATAATATAAGTATATTTTCTCTCACAACAAAGAGATACTTTTTATTTTCTTTTTCATAATATATATAATTATTGTTTATTGGGTAAATATTTTCTTTACTATGTTGTATAGCTGTGGATATACTGAATTACGCCCGCATGTAGGCCTCTTACCTTATTAGAATTTATATGTTACTAGCTGTTTATTTTCAATGTTACAAATTGGTTTTTCTGAGCTACTCTGCAATATGTCAGATTTTTGTGAAAAATTATTATTAGTTGATTTATGGATAATGTGACAATGATAATATTAAAATTATGATGTAGTTTACAATTTGAAACAATTTAAGTAAAATGATCAATTATTATTTCCAACATCTAACAAATATTAATATATTTTGTAATGTAATCTATACCAAGGCCAAGACTTTATCAAGATCACAGGGATTGAAAAGCGGGACAAAATTGTTGGGTCCATAAGCTTTGTTTACGCGCTTTTATACTTCGACAGGTAGGCCTGGTATAAAATGTTGAATGTGTGTGTTCTTTTTGTGGGGATTTAAAAACAGAAAACAAAAGCGAAGCTGCTACTGCGAAGAGACAGTTTTTGCGGTTCGGACGGACTTTTACGGCGGCGATATCAAAACATTTTGTATTATATATTTTCGGATTATCGGTTGTGACAAAGTTTTCGGTGGCTGACCAGCAGAGTTAAGGACCATCAGACTACAAAGAGGGCGACGTCGGCGTCTACCAGCACAGGTTTATAAAGGTTTTATGTATTTTGGATTTGCATAGATTGAATTACTGTATTTAACATTACCTATAGAAAACCCAGAACTAGCTATCGAAGTATTTACAGCCACAATCTTGTGTACACAATATTAATTTATTGAAATATACAAGAGCTTAAATTGATTGAATTGTGTATAAAGTACATACCCCTTTGATTTCGCACGGGTCCAATATCAACAGAACGGGAAACATCCACATATAATACTTCATCTTGATGGTGTTCCACTGCGATCACTTGTAGGGATAATTATTCATCACATTTTTGAATAGTTTGTCTTACGTTAAGCGCTGATCGTGATTGGTTCAGCATATGAGTCCTCCATGCGTGCGCATCTTGCAGCGTTAACAATCTGAAAACAAAATGTGCATAGTTATCTTGGAAAAAAGAAAATAATTGTAGACACATGGTCGGTACTATAGATAGAGCACATAAAGTGTACAGCGCTCAGTACAGTAGAGGGCGGCAAGAGTAAGGTGGAATAAGTTTGCAATACGAAAGAAACATTTATTTTTCTTAAATATTGTACGTGCAGTGTGTAATGAATATGTATGTAGGGCCGGGGAAAATATATTGTGAAGTAAGTACGTAAGATTACTAACAGAGTTGAAGGCGTCATGTTCCTAATTTTAACAGAGAATGCGATTCATAAATATTATTGCTCTAATTGCGGAACAAAGTGTTTGAAAATTTTTGAGTTTTAAAACAAATAAATGCATATCCACTTTAATAGAAAAATGTTTTTTTTCGTATGTTGTGCCATTGTTCAACCAATATATATATATATTTTAAAATGATTTATTGAAAAAAAATATTACTGGGCCGGGTCTCAAAAATTTCCGGAACCGGTTATAGGTCGCCAATGCGCCCGTGATAGATCCATTAGTGATTTTTTTAATAACCCGCACTAAGCACACGTCTAGCCTTAAGGTCCGTCACCCTTCTACGTATTGTTTGGAAGGGTGGCGAATTCACGAATGGGATTGTGAGCGAACTGTTTTTAGGAAAATACATATAATTAAATACAAACTAATTTGAGACAAATTTAGTTTGATCGTTTCGATAATCGAAAAAACTATCGAGGCGCTATTGCATATACTTTGATATCATCATGGCGTCCAAGAAAATAAGAAACGGGCCATTGAACATTGTTTGAAAATGAAATAAATTACGCGGTGGATACGTTTCAAAATCATAGTAAGCAAATAAACAATATAATATAACAATACATTATATTGGAAAATAATTATTTTTCGGTAAGTACAACTATGTAATAAAATAATAACTGATAACATTGATAATTAGGTCATTTGAATCATCCTCTTTTTCACGGCTGGCCTTACATTGAAATCTTATTCTCTCTCACTATCGGCATCCCTAACATCACTAACTCATGTTCAGTGTCAGGCTGTCTTATTTCTTTTTTGAGTTGGTTAAAAACCTATTGCGACTGAGGCTGGTGCACAGTAGCCCGTATTTCTATACATATAGAATCAAATTAGGATCAAATTCACTACCGTGGAAATCGATTTTCTTTTAAAACAATTTTGTCTTAACCGCGTCGAGGCGAGATCGCGTAAAAATTGCCGCAGTGACGTAAAATAAAATCAGGTATTTATATCACGTAGATAGATAATATTTTGAGCGTATTGCGGAGATATACGCAAGTTCATATTTCACTTTTAAAGTAACTCATATTTAACTTAACCAGACTACTTAACACGAATAATCAATCATAATAGAAAGCATGAAATGAGGTTCGTCTACTGGTTTCGATAATATTACAATACAAATATTAAAATGTATGAAACATCACCTGATAAAACCTCTAACGTATTTGATCAATCTAAGTTTGCGAAGGGGACGGTTCTCATCGAACTACAAGAAAACAATAATCTCACCTATTTATAAATCTGATAACCCATTAAAAGTCTCTAATTATAGGCCTATCTCCTTTATTCTAACGTGGGTAAATTTTTTGAGAAAATTGTAAAAAAGTGAATAGTTGAATTTCTAGAAAATAATACAATATTACATAATGATCAGTTCGGTTTCAGAAAATCACTTAGCACACAAGATGCAATAGCCAGTGTAACTTCAACCATACAAGAGATACTAGACAAAGGGAAAAAATGTGCGGGAATATTCATTGACCTCAAGAAGGCGTATTTCACATTAGAAACTATTGAAAAAATGAACTAATATTGGTTTAAAAGACGACGTTACACTGTGGATTAGAAATGATCTAAAAAACCGCCCCCAACTCGTAAAAATGAATAATACCTGTAGTGATCAAGAAACCGTATTGGGACCGGTGCTGTTTATTATAAATGTAAACGACATTTTTTTTCAATCAATATGCGGTCAAATGATGACACGGTCCTAATAATAAGTGCAATTAATTGGGAAAGTGTAAAATTAAAGACCACCGAAGATATAAACACAATTAAGAACTTTTTTGATATTAATTTACTATCATTAAAGAGCCGAGTTAGTAGAACATCTATGGCCCTACAGACGACGTGTTCATGGATGAGATTTCTCTCGAATGTGTCGAAAGCGTGTAAAGAACAGAGTTATGCAATGATTTAATGCTGCGTGTATTGTGTGCACAGGGTAGAATGACGTAACCTATTCACGCCGCCATTTACGGACAAATCTCTGAAATAAAATGTCTCATCCGTGGACACACACCATCACCGACAAATAAAGATTTGATCATTCAACTCAGAGTGTTCAAAGTCTCACCTATGGTTATACGTCGTAATGTTGGACGAGACTTTGATTTCTTCTTCTTTGATCTTCGACTTCGAAGATTTAATTGGAGGTCGCTGTGCATTATTTAGTCATTTTGCTTTGCGTATTAAATATAATAAACAACGAATTACACCGAATCGCTCTGCGCTTAACTTTATTATTCCGAAGAGGTCTAACAATTCCACTATAACAATCGATTACATGTACGACAAATTTAGAACCTATATTCTAGTGATGGTAAACCGTTACGCGACTGTGATTGTGTCGATGATTGGTAACTGAGATTTAACTATGATTGGTAACTAAGATTTAACTGCCGGAGGCTTACTTTCCAGTGTAGCAGTCATTGCTCGAAGAATTACGTTAATAAGTTATCAATCGTCGTTACCATCGAACACAATCACAGTCAAAATAACGATTTTACCATCACTACCATATTCTGTATATTTTTATAATTGATATTAATTGTTGTAATCGTAATCGTAATGCAATCGACGCGGAAACGTTTGGCTTTCTGCTACCAACACAGTTTTTATCTTTTGTAATCTGATCTTTTAAATGTAAATAGTGATTCACGGGCCTTAATATGCGTGCCTTCGCTTGAGAGACCTATGTAGCTATTAGTAGCGGAAAGCTTATTTAATCACTGCACGTGTAGTGTCGGATTACAATCTTTAAGTGAGCTCGTAAACTAACGTAGGTATTTGAATCATTCCGAGTGGGTCCCCTCGGACGGGAGACCATTAGCAGCGACAGAATGTCAGGTCCCTGATATCAGTCAACTTTTTATGAGTCAATTAACCATTAACGAATCACAATATGTCTACAATCTGTCACTACCGGATAGGTGTTATTATCGATCGTAATGTTATGTCTACTATCTGTCACTACCGGATATGTGTTATTATCGATCGCAATGTTATGTCTACTATCTGTCACTACCAGATAGGTGTTATTATCGATCGCAATGTTATGTCTACTATCTGTCACTACCGGACAGGTGTTATTATCAATACAAAATAAATTAATCCGCAAGAAAGATATACGGAAAAAATCTATTTATCGAAAAAATATTTTAGTTTAGTTACAGGGATTCGATCCTGGACCTTTTCCTATCCGGAAAAATTCGTTAATCACTTCCGCTATATCAAAGAAGTACGTTTACGACAAGTATATGAATCAATTTGAAAGAGCTGCAGCATACACACCATACCAAGTTCGAAAATTTGTCGTTAACTTATTGGTTGGTGTGGAGATTCTGGATAATGCATTTGTTGTATTTTTTATATACAATGTATACAATTGTATACAATGTATCGAATACCGGTGGCAACTAAAATATTTTTCGATAAATTCTAGTTGATTCATTTCATTTGTTTATGTACATTTTTTATTTATTTAGTTGTAAAAATTATATAATATTCTTACATCTAGTATGCAACACTAACA
Source organism: Eubasilissa splendida (assembly GCA_031772225.1). Taxonomy (NCBI): domain Eukaryota; kingdom Metazoa; phylum Arthropoda; class Insecta; order Trichoptera; family Phryganeidae; genus Eubasilissa; species Eubasilissa splendida. The sequence goes on from CM062845.1 coordinate 47,624,936, forward strand.
TAAAAAAACTTCAATTATATCGTATGTCAATTAGCGTTAGGTAAGGAGATAATAAATACGAAAGAAAATAAACACATGAAAAATGATCAGTTATTAAACACAGATACTGCGAGATACCTACGGAAAGTAGCAAGACTAGTTGCTTCCTTTATATTTGCTGGCAGTTCATCGAACAATTTGAAACCTTTGTAGTATAAACTATTTTGTGTTCCTGCCACATCTGTTTGTGGAATTCTAAAATCCCACCGACTTCTCGTAGGATACGTGTGGACCTCAAAATTATATATTTTTATTCATGTATGATGGCAATAATCAATTTTTAATTTTGCATATATACTAGAACATTTAGTATTATTTTTTGTTTAACCGTCATAATTTTAGTTGTTTCAACATATAACTTATTCTTGCATATATATTACTTATTAAAATAGTCCTCATTGCTCTGTTTTGAATTATTAGATTTTTTCTTCTTAGCTTCATTTCCCAAAAATAGTACTGTTGAACAATAATTTATGTTACAATAGAATTATACACTAATTGCAATATTCTTAGGTTAAATTTCTTTCTTATTCTGCTTAAAAAAGCAACTTTTTGCCATTTTATTTATAATAATTAAAATATATTTATCGAATTTTCGTCAATTATTACTCCTAAATATTTTATTTCATTCACCTCTTCAATGTCTTTATTATTTATTCTTAAAGAATAATAATTATTATTATTAAGGAGGACACATTCTTATTGTGAAGTTGTAATTATTCAGAACATGGGTCTGTGATGTTTTTTAAATACTAATTTAATGTATTAATTATAAATATATACATATAAAATCAATTTTGTCGAAAAATATTGTTTTTGCGCTACCGGGATTCGAACCTGGATCTCTATTTCCAATCCGGAGAAGTACCCTACCAATTGTGTTATAACGCCAGTATTTTTCATGACAAATTTTCGAACCTATATGTTACACTTTTTCAAATTAATACATCTGTTGTTCCATTCTTTTTGAAAGCCATCTACATTATTTTTACGGAATCACAAATACCTTTGAGTAAACCGACTGCAGACGCCAAAATTATCAATTCATTTTTTTAAATTAAATTTTGGACACATTGATACAACTTATATTATTAAGGAGAACACATTCTTATTGTGAAGTTGTAATTATTCAGAACACAGGTCTGTGATGTTTTTTAAATACTAATTTAATGTATTAATTATAAATATATACATATAAAATCAAATTTGCCATGAAACATACTGGCGTTATGACACAATTGGTAGGGTACTTCCCCGGATTGGAAATAGAGATCCAGGTTCGAATCCCGGTAGCGCAAAAACAATATTTTTCCACAAAATTGATTTTATATGTATATATTTATAATGTATTAAAAAAAAATTTATTAAATATATAGTTCATAATTCACATGAACTTATTTTGAACATTTCCAATTTATCAGTGTATTATTAGAATAGTTTGTCCTGTAGTGGATCACGTGAGAAGTGTTACGTTGCACGAATGCCAATATATATTTATGATGATTCTTCAAAATCTTCCATTTCGACTGAACCGTGTCTGCTCTACCATCGCTACAAATATTAACAACATCGTTGGAGATCAGTGATCTGTCATCCCTGTGTCCTTTTTCACTTCATGGTCACAGTATGTTATGTTTTTTTTCGGTCTCACGTCATTAGGCAAATTATTACGCAAGGAAATATATTCGGGGTCTCGCTGAATTAAGCGGTTTGTGTCTGGGCTAAATATAAGTTGAAATAATTCCCTATCCAGGAATTTAAACCCAGTAACACTAGTCAGATGTCTAAAGCCATTCAGCAGCGGCTAAATGATACATGTCCATAATAAAAATGTACACACGCGAACGCAATGTTAAAATGTATAATTAAGAACTATATATCATATGTATAATATAAATAATATTATTAATATCTAACGCAAACACGTTGTGGTTATTCATTTTAATCATTATTATTTATTTATTTAATTTGTTTTTAAACCATTATGAGTTAATTATATTCGCTAACCGGTTTCAGAAAAGGCATTTTTCTTTATCTGTACGACAAAAAAACTAACTTAAACCATATGTCAAAATGTTTTATCATTTTCAAATTCAATTGTTTAAAAAATTAATTAAAAAATCATTTTTAACATATATTTAACTTAAATTTTTACGATGATAAACATTTTTCCAATAATTTTGGATCTTTAAGTCAATTTCCAATCCTTTCGTATTATTTTTTTATTAATTAAAAATAAAAGAATTTGATTTAGTTTAATTTGACAAATTATTTTACCTCGCAAAGATTGAATGTGCAAAACAAATCTGTTCTATTCCTATGAATTCCATTGCGCCGTGTCTTTTCGTCAGGTATTAATACTCTAGATGGTTCGAATTCCTCTTTATATGTAAATTAAATTGTAATATTGTGCTGAGTCTGAAAACACTCAATACTTAGTTTGGTGATGGAATGGAAAAAATACCCAATCGGTCAGCTTCTGGAACCGAATACTTAATTTAATTTAAATGATTGTTAGTAATAATATATACATTTTTTATATCCTTATTTTATTAGTATACTTTATTGGTAGGCTTCTGTTTCTAGACTTCTCCGGTTTCTGATAATTCTGATATTGACTTGTATCTACAGCACCTACTTACTTTTAATATCAAGTCGTGAAATTGATAAGTCATAATATTATCATTATTAAATATGCATTTTAAAAGTTAACACCTTAAAATAAAAATAATATTATATTACAGTTTAAAATACATGTATACCTATATAAATAGGATTATTTAATTTAAATATTGCTATCTTCAGATTATCAAAAGATTTTTTTATCTAGTTATCAAAAAATATAGAAATAGCTCTGTGTGTGTCAGGTGTAGGATCGTGGGGTTTCTCTACTGTGTTAGTAAAAATAAACATTCCTCATACATCACCAAAGTGGTCCATAAGTAACCGACCAAAATTATGCAGAAAAATTAAAATTTTGATAATGCCAAAATAAAGTATAAAATTGGATTTTTTTTAACATACTTTTTAAAATTTTGTTGTATCGTTTCAGGGTCATTTTATTGAAATTGAGAAATATATTCATAATTTAGATGACGCGTTTACATTTAAAAGAACGATGAGAGGTTAAAATGGTGCGCCTGAATCCGCTTCACCGCCTGAACGCATCGCCATCATTCATTTAGTAGTTGTTTAGTGCTGTTTACCAATTCACGCGAGTCTTGTCTTAAACCTACAAAGACAATCAGGGCGAACGCTATAGCGCTATAGTTCAGAAAAATATTTTCTTTTGTACTAGGGATCGAATCAGACTCTCTGATTAGTTAGTCAGAGCCTTACCTCTAAATCGAGGCACGTATTTCTATTATTGTGTATGTTTAAATGATTCATTTCTCCTCCAATCAAAAGTCTCAGAGTGTTTGGTTGTTGTTGCACGTGTAAGAGTTGCTCTATGTAAAACTGAATTTCAATCTGTCTATCTGTTTGTTCTCTATACAATCAATCTTAAACTCGTTGACCAATCTAAACTAAATATTTAATGGTTAGTCTTCGCGTAATGCGCAAAACACAGACACTATCCATTATCCCCTTTAGTTACTCCATCTCCCCTCCGTGATATAAAGGTCTACTATATGTATAATACTGAATGTCATCCGTCCCAAATTTTGCGATGTTTACTCTTTAGGACCAAATTTTGCACACATCGTTACTCTTTAAGGCCTTCGCAAAACAAATACATCTTCAGCCCCTAATCCCCACTTTACATAATACCTAAATCTATCTATCTAATAAACCTAACACGGACCGTTATTTCGCTATAATATACAAATAAATAAAAAACTAATGTTCTTCTAGATTCCTAAATATCTAATATTGCTATGATTATATTAATATATATGAAAGAGCCATGATATTCGTTCCACTTGATGTCACAATACATATTTCCTATTGTATTAATTTAGCCATATTTAATCTCAATAATACCGAAAAAACAATAATAACAGCAAAAATATCTTCTCAAATTTTTGACTAAATAGGAATATTTGCCGTTTTGCAATGCATTGTTTGAGTATTCGCAAATTTTATAACTACTTTATTTTCTGGTTATATCCAATACCAAATCTCCTTTATTGTTACGATTTCTTGGAGGTGGTTGATGGTATCGCAATATCTGGAATATTTGGAAGATGCCGTTTTAAACAAATGGATGTTGGTTCACTTGGAGTTAAAGCAAGCGAATGCGATTGTTGTATTTTATTTTCGCTACTCATTATTTTTAAACATCGGTGTTGCAGGTCTTTAGTTAAAACATTCTCTAAAAAATATGGTCATTATTTAATACGACTTCATAAGATACAATATATATATAAAATACATAGTTTTTAATGATTTTGTATCGTAAAAGTTTTAATAGTTTTATATATTTGCCATGGAGTTCCAGACAACGTAAAAAAAGCAGAAAGCCTTTGACCACAAGGGTCCATGGATATAAAACATTTTAAAGTATCATTCTATTTTTTAAATATCTACCGTGTAAAGTGATTGTGACCGCAAAGGTCCATGGATGTAATTATCGATATAGTACAGTTTCTGAAATTGAAACATCAGCATAAATAATATAGTCATTAATTCAACACTTATTTATGGAACTCAACCAAAATGAGCAAAGTACAGTCAAACCTTTCATAAATTATTTGGTTGTCTAATAAGTATTTGCGATTTTGTTCAATTATTTATTATAAAATCAAAATTTTTATCAAATATTACAACATTTAAATCAATGATATCGCATACCTAGATCAAAATTAAGACAACTTAAAATATTAAGAATTTTTAGTTATTATTGTATTCAATGCATACGCAACTAAAATAGGCCCAGTTCTCGAATAGTGCCATTTTAGGATACATTTATGACCTAAAATGTTATTTAGTTTCATAACTTTAGTAATAAAAAATGGAGAAAAATGTTATTTTTTTGTCTACTGAAAAATGAATTTTTGAGTTGTCTTAGTTTTGATCTAGGTGTGCGATATATATATTCTTCATTATTGCTCAGGACTTCTTCTTCCCATCTTTCAACCAATTTGTCGATGCCTTTTCTATAAAAATCAGATGGTCTGGTATCGAAATAGTTGTCGAGCCAATTTCTGCGGTCGTCATCATTGTTGGACGTAACTCCACCCATTTGATTGGAAAGCGGCCAAAAAAGGTCGGGACTGTAGGGTGTATGCGACAGAATGTCCCAGTTGAGATCCTGGATGACCATTTGAACCTTGATTAAAGGCGAAAACAAGTATGTGTCCAAAATGTTCGTTATTTTCTCCTTACAGTATTATTTAAGCCAAAATTTAAGGAAAACTATAAGATACAGGAGAACTGCGACATTGGCGTATTATAGCAGAAAAAATGACACAAAATCATAATAGCGGGAAAATAGCATTTTTTTTTAAACTGCGAAGACTTATTAGAAGACCCAATACATTGTCACTTTTAAATTTACTAGTTTCAGTTTTATAACACTCTGCCTACTACAACCTATGGACACTCGTTTTTAATTTTAATTTGAATATACGCAATGTAATCTGAAAATTGTTAAACTTATTAGACGTAATGGATGTTATTTCGAATAATATGAAGTTAAAATATTGTCGACTAGGTCTATTACACCCTGTCAAAATTATATATTTTTTCGAAAAATTAATTTTTTTCTTTATATCTTTCTAAGTAATTCAACAAATTGTCCCGTCATCTTTATTCATCAAACAATTCTGGTGTCTATAAACTCAGTTGCGAGGATTGTGCTGCATTTTATATTGGTAAAACGGGTAGGCATTTTAATATAAGAGTAAAGAAGCATTTGAGATGTTTGAACAATAGTGGGTTTTCAGAATTTTCTCATCATTTGATACAAAATGGTCATGGTTTTGATAAAAAAAATAGATTGTTAATTTTGCATATAAACGGTGTTGGTCACAAATTAAATAATTTGGAATCGTTGGAGATAAATAAAGCGTGTAAAACTAATCAAAAAATTATAAACAACCAACTAAATTTATCTATGAGTCCCATTCTAAATTTTTTCCAAAAAATTATTCGAGTAAAAAAGTAACAATTTGAGTCAGGTACTAAATTTTTTTTAAAAATAATTATGATTTTTTTTTAAATAGATTCTGGTAAAGAAACAATAATATATGTTTTTAGTTAGTATTGACATCCTGAAGAATAAAATTGTATTTTTCGAAACCGGTAGATGTATTTAAACTCAATTAAGTGGTTAATAAAATAAAGTTAACAAATAAAAAAATGGAAATTACTGTATTTTATATTAACATACCAATTTGGTGTATGATAATGCATATTCATCGTAATCATTCATTTTTAAATGTCACAACTATTGCACTAAAATCTTCTCATCAATTTTTTTTCCCAAAGATTCATTCCCTTTCATTTATAAAAAAAAATTGTTTGTAAAACCTCAATAATAACTATTTAAAAGGCAATCCTTGCTGTAAAACTGCCATGCAGTTTGGCAAAAAATAAAATTATAATCTATATATATGTAATAAAGTTGATATAAATATTATAACATATAAAATAAATAAATATTTGCACTGGATAATAACAAACTTTCCCAGGATGACAATTTGCAACATAATAGAATTATTTCAGTATAATTCTGCGCACTTTGCCTGTTTTGCTTGGTTAACACGTGCATTTCCTGTAGCCAGAACAGTTTGCTCGCTAATGTTTATAAGTTAAAAGGTTCAATGTCTGTACCGTTATTCGACAGTCGTGCATTATGCCGCGATATTAAATTGTATGGTAAGAGTAAAATTTTTAAATATATTTATTTATTTATTAATTTGTTATAAGTACAATGATACGATACAATAATAAAAAATCGTGCTACATTTCTCTAAAAAGCATATACTTGTGCAAAGTGGAATGTATATTAATTTTTTTTTTTACGTTAACTAGCATATAATAAAATAAAATATAATAAATTAATAGCAATAGTGATATAAAAATATGATAAGTTTCGGGGAACATGTTTACCTTTAAAGTGTTTTTGATAGCATTCATTATTTCTTTATTATCATTTAACTTTCTGATGTTTTCGGATAAGCTTTTAATTTTTTTTTCCTAGGTGCGTATAGCGGGGTTGTGCAAATGATGTGTTGATTTTTGAGCATGAAAATACAAATTTAAACCTAGTACGATTTTCATTAATAAAATTAAATTTTTCTTTTTCTTTTAATATTTAAAGGATAGAATTTATTTTAAATAGATCACAACATGTGGGTACTTTGAATTTTGTCGAATAATCTTGTGGTTTTTTTAATATTACTATACATCAAATACCGACCTAGAACTTTTTATACCGCTCTGTACTTAAATTTTTAATTTGCACCATTGCTTATAAGCGTTTTAAAAGTCGTAGTTATGCGCTTATTTCGATTAATTGAAATATCGTATTGATTCACAATTATACGTATATTGAATACCAAGAGTAAAAGGTCATCGAACTTCGAGCGGCTAGACTATTGTAGATGATTAGGCCAAAAACAAACATATGGAATAATAATAGTTTAATTTCGCAAATGTTTATTTCGAAGTATGTAGACTTAAATCTTAACATGATTTTGTAAAAAATATTTTTCGTAACGGTTCAGAGTTTATACATACTCGTTGAACATTTTCGACTCTGTCTGTCATACATCCCCTATAAATATTGTAGGTGTAATTGGGTCATGAGACGTGCGATCTACCTAAAACACTAGCGTTTCATAACTGTGGCCGAGTGTTCACTATTGACCGCCTACAATATGCAACTTTCTCAATTGTCATTACTGATTACACACGCGCGCTACTTTCGTTCTTTCAAAACCACGCATAATATTATTTGCCGCGGATGCTGGGATCTGCCAAGTGCCGAACATTATCAAATCGGGTAAAACCTGCGCGTGCCGATGATGAGTTGACAGTTAACATAGCGCGACTCAAAACTATTCAGTTGGTCTACTTTGCACCATTTTAGATTATTGCTAATTAAATCAACTCGCAATATAACACCATTTCTGACACTTACTTTTTATTTAATATTAATGCAAAAAGATAGATTAAAAGTGGTTCTGAAATGACAATATTGTAAATTCACGTGTTAGCTTGTTAACCTTTTCATGTTATTTTACCCTAGTTGAACTTTGGTTTCTATAGTTCGAGGGCTCGATCGCGTACATACACGTGAATACTCTAAAACTTTCTCATGAAGGCTGATTAATGGCAGCTCTTAATGCACTTCCGCATAATATTTTCAGTAAGCACATTAACTTTTTTTATCTTTTGCCTAATTACTCTTACGCACATGTCTATTTGGAATTAACTTTATTTTCACATCTTTCTTATTTTTTTAACACTAGAATGCGTAATCTCCAAACAATTAAATTTAATACGATAAAATAACACTGCATTAAGTAATTAACTTCATCTAATGTTATTTCATTAATATGTATAATGTAACTGTAAAACCTTTCCTTTAACTGAGGTTGTTAAATTAGCGTTATATATGCATATCAGCAGTAAACTGTAATTAGTAGATTTGAGTAGATGTAGCGGTAAGAGACTCGCCTATTGAACTAATGTTTGGCGATTATAAGTTAGTCTAATGTAATTACCGCAAGCGTTTAGTTTAATTTTAAAATAGTAATAATATTGATGTGAAATGTAGTCGGTGCATGCGTCTCTGTTTAAAATAAATATAAATTAATGAAAAACTTACATTGCTTTTTCGTAATAGTCAAGATTTACGCCACAACTCTGATATTACAATAAAGGTACTTATTGAAGCATTGCCAACTTAAATTACATTTGAATTTTACAACGTTTTAAAAAATACACCAAAATTTCCCTGTGAAACAAATTAATTTGATAATTTAAACAAAATATAGTCATATCTATTTGTACTTTAAAAATATTAAGATTTCACGAGTATTTATAAAACACACAACTCACTAATTAACGAAATATTACTGATGACATTGTAAAAATGGTTCACATAATATATATGCTTATTAGATTATTTACATTCCGGACTACGCGAGCTTTCGAATAATGCGCGCTTTGGTTCCACGCGTGTGACCCTCCCGCTCGAGCTTATGGCGCTAACTGACGAGCTGCACTAGCGGTGGTTGATATTAGTGTCCCGGTGATTTTTAACCGATTACCATCAAGTCACCGGGACACCCAGTTACTCGATATCGTAATAACCGGTTCCACACAATCGATCAAGTATCGAAAGATGCAAGTAATAACGGTCGCCTGTTAAAATAAAAAGAACCAGTTTTTGGCAATGACGACGGATCATTTAATCAGTTACTTTTGGAACCGGTTCCAACTTTTGAAACATTTTGATCAATTAGGATAAAAGTAAATTAGAAATAAGTAATTCATTTTTCTTTTTACAATTCTTGCCGATGGCGGAATGTTGCGAGTGGGGGGGGGGGGATAAATCAAATATCTACAATTATGTATTTCAAATGTTCGAACCGGTTCCAAAAAAACAAGAAAACAACAAATAAAAGAGCTGATATTTATCTGGAACTGGCGTTTCAGCGGATCGACAGTGTCAACCGTCGCTAAGCTGCACACTCGATAAGGAACGCGGTTTTATTACTTTGGGCAGACCGGTACACTGAACCATCGAGTTTTGGGTTGTAAAAACTAATTTGATGTAAAATACGCATTGAGTGGATGAACTAAGCTCGATACCTAAATATGAAATGGTCGATTATTTGTTTTTGAATGAATTTTCAACCTTAGTTCTACTGCGAGACATGGCATCATGGCATCAATCCAGCAGATGAAAACGTGAATATTAGAATTTTGTGATCAATGTTAAATAATGTATCAGTGTTTTTTGGCGTTGCAACAATAAATCATTTATAAAGACAAGTTGTATAATGTAGGCGATTTTTAAGCGTTTAAATTAGTCTCGAGTGCGAGCGCGAAGCGAGATATGAATGATTCCCGCGTGCATAATAGAATTAGCTCCAGTATCGGCACCAAACAGTCCAGTCAAGTTAGAAGTTCAAATAATCAACAACACTATTGAAAGTTACAATTTTGAAAAAACTATTTTTTTCAGATTTCGTGTTCTGAATTTCTTTCATACTTTTACATTTTATACACATATTATTATGGCGATTGTGAATAGTCGATATAAAATATAATACGAGCTTAACCGATTAAAAAGGTAATGATAAATAATAAATTCAATCGCTGTATGCAATGTAATTTAATTTAACGTGATGCGTCTACCCACATGCATCAAAAGTAAACACTGAATCTAATCGGACTAAAGTAATAATTTGTGAATACGTCAGTGATCAGAAATGCCAGTCGATGACGTGTTCGCAATTTCTCCAATCGTTGACTGTGAGGGTCTACGGCTTAACTCTGTATGTAAGTGCTGAGAGTACGATGATCTCTCAATGAGACTTTGATATCTGAGAATTTTTAAAGTATGCGTGTATTGGATGCATCGTGGTGATGATTCATATATCGCTGTTTTGCTCGCAGATTGGAGTGACGTATTCAGTAGACACGTACTTTTAAAAACAAGTCTCGTTGATTTTTGAATCTTTGATTTGGACTGGTGTTAAATTATTATTATATGGTATTTAAATTTTATTTTTAATAAAAAAAAACATTCACTTTTGAATATAAAAAATCTTCCCAAAAGCTACAACTAATGCTTTTGTTAAGTACCTATTTTGTGTAGGTCACAGTACGTAGACAGCTTTATAGACAACTCTCTGCTCTCGTGGTGCACGTGTACATACCATGCCTCAAAGATTAGTCATCTTACGCCTTACTTCATGCTCGTAACGTACGTCAAACGTCAAATGTCATTGTCGTTCGACAGTTGAATGATTTTGAATCTCCTTAGCAGTTATTAAAATGAATAAAATTCATGGCTCGAAATGAAAGATTTTTGGAACCGATCATCAAAAATCATACATTAATATTTATCCATAATAATATTACGCTTCCCCATTTTTTATCTATGGCTTTTATCTGAATATGTAATTGGATTTGGATCCGTAAATGGAAGTGTCATTTGCCAGTAAGAAAATTCGTAATATTTACCAAAGTAGCGAATATGTTGAACATGTTTTTAATAAGATTACTTAAATATTTTCTCTTTTATATATTCAATAACAGCACGTAAATATATATCCAATTTGAAATGAAGTGTACATTGTCTTTATTGCAAGTTAGAAAAAATATACATTACCGAAATCGTACGAATTTTTACTACTGGCAAGCATATTGACCATCTGTCATCTCGCGTGCGCGTAGGACTTTTTTCTTATCTATGGGCGCACTGTCAAATACGACGCGAGATAACCATAGAATAAAGATATATTGAGATGACAGATGGTAATGTTTACGTTTGTTCAATAATCATTTATGTAAACATGATCTCAGTTTTTAAAGAATATCTTCAGTGGAATAATGTATGTATATATTTTAAAGTTGATACGTAAGAACACTGTTTGTACAATTCCAGGGAGGGCAATATAGAATGCACTAGTAGAAAAGCAATCGGCGATAGCCGACTGCTGACAGGTATCATTTTTCATTCTAGAATGATTGATTTATACCTCAAATGGTAACTAAAATTATCCCTAAATAACTGTATAAGTATGTATGTTACTTAATTCTATTGCAAAACATTTTGATAAACATTACATAGTTTAGAGATGCGAACAAGGTAAACGTGTAACATCAATATTTTTACTATTTTAAAAATAAGCTAAGCGCTTGTGTCATAAAAATAGGACAAACTTGGTAGTCTCCTGAAACGAGGTTCGAACCCCCCGACTACTAGATCACTAGGCGAGTATCTTAACCACGAGGCCAACAAGCAGGATTATTATTTATTATTAAATCCAAAATAACAAACATGCGCTATTATTGGAGTTGAAAGGATCCGGACGAGCCGAAGCTGTACTTGCGAGAATTCTCCGAACCGGAGCGGCGCGGCGATCCGGTCTGCTTCGGTCCATTCCTAGTCCTGTTTATATTTTTAGGCATATTAAAAAATGTGCTATATTCATTTAGCGTAGCGCGTTCTCAAAAGTGTAAGTAAATTTACTCGTTTCCAAGTTTCACGCTGTGTAGCTGTGTATTTGAACCATATTCAGATGGATATTTTTGAGTTAGGTGCTGACAGAGTCGCGCAAGTCGCAATTGAGAGTTAGCTCCAAAAATTCTGGTAGATCTGATTGTGCTCGACTGGCGTCGGGTATTCATGACTTCGAGTCGGCTCGGGAGCTCTAGGCTCTAGGTCTTAATCCAGGTGCAGGTTAAAATAGATTTTTTTATACGTATATACGTACAGATTATACATTATAAATATTATTATATATAAAAATAAAGGGAGCATTAAAACATACCTATTCCCTTCATGATTCATAATGCAAGAAATGTTCACTGTCTCCTCTAGACCGGAGTTTATACTAGAGGAGACAGGTTCATCCATTTATACAAATATGAAACAATTTTTTTTTAAAATTTAAACCATAAATATAAAAAATTAAGTAAAGAGCAATTATATTAACATAACTAAAATATTCTCACTATCCCATGATTGAAACACAATACAAAACAGAAAATGAATTTAAAGAAATTATGTTCTGTTCATGTGATCATTTCCATGAATGTTTGTTCAGTTTACTTTTCGCTAACACCTCAACACCCAATTACCAGGTCTTGAGATGGTATATATTTGAGTTTGTCCATCGAGAATTGTTTCATATTATTCGGCAAAATGTTGTAGGTTTTGGCGGCGACAAACGCCAAATATGTAGTTCAACCTAAACATCGCCTACATATCTGTGTTGTGATTGTATTGCACAGGATTTAAAAGTCGCCGAAATGACGCCAATTAGGACACGAGGCAGTTATTCAAAATGTTTTTACTGTGAATCATCAGCGTAGCGCCAACAAGACGTTACAACAACATTACGGCAAACAATGACAAAACACGTCTCGCTGGCACCTGTCGCTCTCGACTCGCTGAAATGGTGGGGGAAATAATTAATTAATTGGATTATTGAGGTATTCTGCGGGCGGGATCCCATCATCGTTTCTGTCGCCGCAGTGTCTCTAGATAAAACATCTCATATTGATATTGCTTTAAGACAGGGACCCCCAAAATATTCAGAGAAAAAGGCCCTTGCACCAACTCAGGAATCCGCCACTGAGTGCTTCATGTTGACCTTCGTATCTCGTAAATCTATTTGAGAAATCATTTTCGTGAATTAATCTATTCATGTGAAAAAAGTTGCCTAGTCCGAGAATTTGTATGTCAATGAACATATACGTACATACGATATTTTAATCCAAGCCTACAGTCAGAGCGGGATTGACATTGAAGACGCCCAAGCTGCGTTAACTGGATCCATGCCTGTAAAAATTCCTGGCTAAAGTGACCGAAGTGTCAGGGCCGCCTTTTCAGAACGGCCAATGCGGCCTCAATTGGGCGGCCGCAATGAGGGGGCGGAGTGGATTAATCTGTCTGCTGTCATCTTTACACAATCCTTTCTAATATAATATAAATTAGAGAAATGCTGACACCTAAATGATCAAAATACTGTTTGAGGCGAGGATCAACCCGCGACAGTGCCACGTTTGGGAAACCAGCAGCGGATATGGTTCGCAAAACATACGAATAGTTATTTAAGCGTGGCCGCACTTTAGAATCGACTATTATGTCGCAAAAATAATATATCTTTGTTAGCACCAAATGTAAAAAAAAATATTCACGGATCGAGATATGATACCTACGCGATTAGAAAAGGACAATTGAAAGAGGAATGCACAATACCACAGAAAAAAATGTTTTCATAGATAAAGTAATATATTTAATCAGTTTATAATTAATTCACCCTTAGACGAACCGCCATCATTTGATATTTTCGGAACCAGAATATTATGCTCCAGGCCGATTTTGTTTGGCCGCACATTTGTCAGTTCGCATTTGGTAGTCGTAGAGAGTAGTTGATTACTATTTATTATGGAGCATCTAACGCCTCAACAACCAGTTGAAGTCATTAAAACATTAATGGTGATCGCTATCGTCACATGTTGGAAAACTTCTCGGCGACTGAATTGAATCTATCGGGCCTGCAACACACGCGGTTTCAACAGGACGGCGCCAAATTTTTCCCGGTCGCATAATGTCAAAAGGTGGTGATATCGAATGGCCTCCTCGATCACCTGATTTGACGGCTTCCGATTATTTTCTGTAGAGGCACTTGAAAGGAATGGTCTACGCCAATAAGCCAACACTAATTTCGATGCTACAGGACAATATTCGAAATGAAATTGGTGAAATAACACACGAAGTGTGCGAGAATGTTATGAAAAATATGCTTAAATATAAAATGGATTATATAGATATAATTAAATGGAATAATACAGACGCGGGTGATGGTCTAGCAGTAAGACACTCGCCATAATGATGTTCAAATGGTTTCGGTTTTGAGTCTCATCCTGAGAGACCGGCGAGTTTGTTTTATTTTCATAGCATAAAAGTTTGAAAACTGTAAGAATGTTGATGCGACACGTTGTAGAAAAAACGCGTTATATGTCTCCTGTATATAATATATTTTTCGGGTTTCGGGTACACAGATCAATGTATTTTGTTTTGGTCTCTTCAAACGTCGTCTGAATTTTATTCGTGTTATTTCGTTTTGTAGAAACATTTCTTCTTCGGTGTTTACAAATATATCCACTAAATACTATATTGTTATATTATATAGATATTACATTCCCACCAACAAACGGGTTTGAACACTTTTTTACATATTTTACCCGAGAAGCTTCTTAAAAAACGTATTCTGAGTTAAAAAATAATATACTCACATTATATTAGTATTACGATCACACAGTTCACGGGCGACCGACAACCCGGGTGCGGGCCTGGCCACTGCCAAACGCGTCACTCATGTTACTTGTCAAGGTGTCATGAAACAGTATGGTTTGTGACGAAGGGAAAGTTATGACAGAATCTTTAAACCTGCTGACAGGGCAGGGGCGCATCACGCACTAGAATCGCCCGTAGGCTCCCTGATTTGTTCCTGCCTTCTTTGACTAAAATAATACTATATGTGACAATTGATCAGAAAGATTGGTAGACAAAAGTAAAAAAATCCGATTCACACCACACTCGATTTCCTTACATTTGTATATTGTCATCCATCTTTCAAAAAGTCGTATCTCATTTTTTGTTAAAATTACTCAAACACATGCCCATAATCCATTTAAATAGGCATATCTGAATTTTATTACCAATGAAGTAATACTCCACAAAAGACATTTTCAGGTAACCACTCTTATTTCGATGTGTCATTCTTACAAATGACAGTAAAAAGTAATATTTATGGAAATCTCTATCATATAAATCAATAAATATTCGTAGAAATCGGTAAGATTATTATTTTTTTCATTTTTTAACAGTGAAAAATTTCACACAAATTGTTAATATCGTGTGCTGTAAAATCGACAAATTTGAGATACATTTTTTTGGAAGATGGACGACGATATTTAAATGTGAGTGTTGAATGTAAATGTGGTCATATTTTATATTAAATATTAAGATTGGCGATATATTTTCCGCTGTAGTGGTTTAAAATATATTAAACGTATTTACTTAAATGATTTTTTATCGAAAGATGATCTAATATACATACCTACCAATTGATGTCACACAAATATTAAATTTGATTCAGAACATAATAATATCCTTAACTATAATATATCACGCTACGAATGCAAGAACCCGTCGTGTTGTGCACTCTCTACTGCCAGTACGTACTTCAGCCAGTACGAAAAAACACCAAACAAGTGTTTCTCTCAAATCTAATGTAATTGTAATGAATTATAAATACGATATTATCGCTCAGTCATGTGGTATAGGACGTCGGATTCAGAACTAGATTTGGATCTGGTAGGCGCAGTTTCAAACCCCAGGCCAGCCATATTTAAACAAAAAATTAGCTAAAACACAAATCGCTCGTACAAGAAATTCATATTTACATTTCTTGATCCAATCGGCACGTAAACATTGGTCATGAAAGTTTAGCAATTAGCAAAAGCAATATATTGCTTTCTGCTAGTGTATTATACAGAGTGTTACAGACCTAGTCTACAATATAGATGGATACCTGACTAAATTATGAATCGAATATGTTCAAAGAATATACGCAAATTCTACATCGTTACGGAAAATATTATTGTTTTAAATTTTTACGAGATCATGTTAAGCTTTAAGTCTACGTATTTCGATTTTTTTATTATTTTCCATTATTACACCGCAGCCCATGGGCCCGGATTACCAATCACCTGAGGAAGAAGTTTTTGGCAATGTTCGATCAAATATTTCCTTTTGTACCTACATTTTCTACCAATTGAGATAATGTTAGATACCTAGTATAGTGTTAATAATCGTAGTACAGTGTGTTATATTGTTATAATAGGATAAAACATTGCAGCAAAGTAAGACATATATTTTGGTGCCCTGGTATTATAGTAGACAGTGCTTATTCAGTCAACAAAGTGTAACGTTTAATGTACAACAAAATATATATAATATATGTACAACCTTAAACCCTAAAAAAGAAATCAAATATCTCAGTATAATTACCGATCAACATCTAAAATGGCACAGCCACATTAGCGAATTGATGAAGAAAATGTATTTATATATTCATAAGATTAAGAAACATTTTAAGAATAAATAACTTGAATGTATATTTTGCTATTGTTCACTCACTAATCTAGTATGAAATTATTGAGTGTGGAGGAGCACATAAAAAAATAATAAACTCGTAAAAACAACAGGGAATTTACAATAAGTGCGGCCCACCGCCCTACGTCAGCAGCGCTCCTTGAGTGCGGAGGTCTATCAACTACACTATCATCACCGCCGACGACCCTGAACGTACCTTGCATATACCGGTGCATAAAGCAGAGTTCCTATCGGTTCTATGACAAAAGTTCCGCGGACAAAAAATGTTATCATAAATATTCGATGTATGGATAAAATGACCACGACCATTCTGTTGCATTTGGACGTAACGAATTTTCTATCGAACCTCGCACTCATAGGTGCTGTTAAAAAATCTGTTGATCATGAATGGATAACACACCGGCCACGCATGCACAATTCCACTCATTTTCGGAAGCATTTATAATTAACGCACTGTTCAAAAATAATAGCAACGATAAATCTTATTTCTTTAATGAATAAATAAATCGCGAAAACTACATATTTGAGGAAGTATAATGTTTTATTATGTTTTAGCATCGTATTTTATTATGACATTCGTTTTTTATTTTATGAATGCTATTTTATCACCGAAAACTTTGTATTTCGTATCGGATTTGTTTTGATCGGTTACTAATTTTTAGTAATCTGCGAAAGGTTATATGCATATTTCAGTCATCCCTCAATTCATCGATTTCTTGAATGTTCTTTCTTAAAAAAATATTTTGAAATTTTGTTCGAGGTCGTTATGTCGTTGGATCTAATGCCGCATGGATCTTTTGTCGGCTGGATCTGTTGTCCTGGACGTATAAAGTCGTTGGGCCAAAAATCCGCGGAGCTTTTGTTGTGACACAGTTCCTAACAGCCATAAACATACCCGGTGTAACGCAAGACAACAATAATTAGCACAGCTCCTAACTCTTCGCGTATAGAGATTTTATTGTACAACTTAACCGCTTCTCTAAACCTTCAACAATAAACTAAGTGCCGACGTAAGTAGCTTTCCGTTTCATAACCGCATATTTCCCCCCCATATTGGTGACCCCGTCGTTTGCCACACGGGCATTAACCCCTTGATTGTAGGTATAGGTTTAGTAAATGAAAACAGATGTTTTCTTTGGGTAAGAAAATTTCCTGCTCGGGGCTATTCTTTTCAAAGATGATATAAAAACCTTTAATTTCAAACTCAATCGTCCTCCGCTTCTACCAGCTTTATAATAACTAAATCATTGTTTTATATTATATATTAAAATTCATTCATGCGTCAAAATAGCACTACGAAAAATAAAAACAACACTGTATTGTGTGAGACGAGTTGTGATATTTTTCTACGAATTTTTTTATTTAATATTAGTATCACACGCTGGGCCTCGCCGGTGACTATTGTAACTGCTATGCGGCCATATGGTGATCGCCAATCGGCTCAATCATTATCTTTGGAGTCGATATGTGTTATAGACAACTACATTCACGACTGTGGCCATGCTGAGGCATACATTTTAGTAGATGTAGATGATATTTTACAGCAGTAAACATAATACGAGGGCTTATCTTCAGACCATTACAGATTTTTCTGTAAATATATTATTGCAGTGTGACCGATGTCGATGATCTGGGCGATGTAGGTTTTACAGACATACAAACGGACGTTTTTATTATTTGTACGATATTATATCGGGCCTGTATTATTTTAATATGAATTCTCAAGCACTGGGCCAGCTGCAAATCACAAGATCGTCCGGTTATCTTATTTGCACATTTATAATAACATTTGTATTATCTTAGGATTGTAAAAAAATCGTTACTAAGTTCAATAAATGTGCAATACGTATATAATTTAAATTCATAGTCACATAAAGTACGGTCCCCGCTATCATTATACGCTATAAGTATATTCGATTGAAAGATAACTTTAAATACTAATTTAATGTATTAATTATAAATATATACATATAAAATCAATCAATCAACCTGGATCTCTATTTCCAATTCCGGTAGCGCAAAAACAATATTTTTCTACAAAATTGATTTTATATGTATATATTTATAATTAATACATTAAATTAGTATTTAAAACATCACAGACCTAATAATTACAACTTCGTAATAAGAATGTGTTCTCCTTAAGAAAGATAACTTGTAAGATAAATGTTGGAGATTAGATATCTCTCTTAAAAACACAACATAAACAGCTATGGTAGCTTGATTTCTGTACCGATAATGAATTTTGTCTTCTATACAGTCCGTTGTCAAATCTTCATATTTTGTACAAATAGTGCCTAACACATTTTCTTCCCGGATCCCGGATATGTGGGAATAGTGGGGTTCTACGTTCCAAATACAATAGATCAACTAGGAGTACATAGGACCATTCCACGTGTATATATTCTTATCAGTAATTTGAACTCCACTATACCTAGATTTCACAATGACGGCTAGACCGTTGTTTATATATAAGGCATACAAAAGCTACTAAACATGTACAAATGAATAAAAATGTATATAATATTGAGGGAGTCCGAGAGTCTTGCCCATACGGGAGACGTGAAAAACAGTCGATATTTAGGTAAAATATGCGTTCAAATAGATAGTGTAATGTCACTCGGTTCAGTAGTTCCGTTCAGTCGCATTTCGTAAAGAGTTTTTGTCAAATGTCAATATTCGGTTGGTGGTGAACAGCGTTTCCTCTAATATTGGATCACGGCGAGCGCATCGATAATATTTTGTGCAGTTTTAACTAACCGTGCTATTTTTGTCTGTGCGCTGCACATCCGCACACCTTAAGGGGACTTTGGTGGGGAATTATATTTGACTCAAGTTTCACAAAAGTCAATTAGTAATTAAGTAATTAGTTCAGTAATAATATTCTTTACTCTTGTGATAGTTGTAATGTTAAATTCCTGTGGTCGAATAATATATTTAAAAATGGTTTCGGTTCAGACTCGGGGTGGGAGACTTAACTAACGTACGCTGGAGTGGAGACTCGAACCATCGTTCAAATCTTCCTTTTTTGTCGATTATATATTTTAAAACCTATTCATATTTATTATACTATTAGATATAAAATGCCTGTCCAAAACAACAGGAAAGATATACAGTGTCCCTGTCAGCAGACATAAACAAAGCAGCTATTGAGGTAAAAAAACGTGAATCAATTAAAAAAATGATTCAAAAATATGTAATTAACTATAAGTAAAAACAATAAAAATATATTAGAATATGAAAATATTATTTTGAAGCAAAACAAGTTGTACACGACAGGATAAAAATGCTAAAAATCAGCCTGACCAATTAACTTTTCCAGAAGGAGGAACACATGTGTCACACTAATAAATTGCTAATTCTTTTCCACAACTTTTAAAAATTAATTAGTGACACCTACAGGGTGGGAATTCAGTTTCAAGTGGCTAGATGACACCAACGTTTTTTGGAACACATTAACTATTTTGTGAAATATTCGAATGTAATTCTAATATACCATAAATCTCTAGAATACCATAAATCGTATGATTCAGTAGACGTGATAAAATATAACAGAAAATAGGGTGTTACCGCTCATTGCCCTTCTAAATTGCAGGAATATAATGCAACCTTGGATGATAGTGTGTGTTTAACTTTTAGAACAAAATATAAGGTGTCCAGCGGAAAAATTTCAAGATTAAATTGTAATTGTTCGTAAACCATCAGGGTAAGGTGAGTGGGAGGGGTATTGTTCGACGTGCGTGATTTGCTGATTTGCCAGTCGCGGTTGAGCAATATTTGAAGTGCGGTGATTCATCGGTTCGTGCGCGTCGCGCTTTTTGTACTCACCTTAATATTGGACGAGTAAGTAACGGGCCGAGCACGCAACTTATCTGGTATTGGGTTCAAAAGTTGAGACAAGAAGGGACAATGGTTAACCAAACTCCTCCGATACTATGAACGTCAGCAGCAATACCAAAACATGTGGCTCAAGTTCGAGGTGAAATTATGCGCAATCCGCGTAAATCGATAAGAAAGATTGCAGCCTTTACTGGTGTTATGCACAAGTACCGTTAGGCACAAGTACGCTCCAACGATAACACAAAAATGGTCGCCCAGTTTCGCCGCCGCTAGGGAACACCCAGATGTCGCCGAACGCACTGAAAAGTACGTGGCTAGTCCGAGTGGTCCAAAATCGCCGGCGGTAATACTCCGATTTGCTACACTTCGTATAGATGCGAGGCGTGCAGGAGGCGATGTGTGCAGGAGAGAAGTAAAACTCAGGGAGATGTTTACTCTGGAAGGCCGCAGACGAGAACTCAACTTCTCAACCGCGGTACCCTTGCTCCTTCATCTGTAGTTGCCACTGAAGGCCGATTTAAAAATGGTGGGCTGAGAAAAGTTTAATGTTTATAGTTATCGTGGATTTAGCTGCTAACTTGGGGCAGGAGATAAAAGTATTGATTTCGGACGTTTTATCCGCGATGGTAGGCTCATATCGTATGTTGATAAAGAATTTATTGTAGGGTTTCGGTGCTTGGGGAGTTCAGCATAGAAACGCTTGGAGAGATGTTTGATGAATTCCCGTATGGTGGGAATGCCCGAGTCGTGGTGGAGTTGGGTGATCCTGATCCATCTTGGGGCCTTCAGAGCGAGTCTGATGACCTTATTCTGGAAGGATTGTAGTCTGTTGATGTGTGTCTTTGCCGCGTGGCCCCAGACGGGGGCTGCGTAGAGGAGTACAGGCCTTATAGGAGAAGCTTGTTGTCTGTGGCAAGTTTGCTACGCCTGCCTATTAATGGGTACATGGCGCAGAGTGCACGTGATGCAGCGCCTATTCGCTCCTGGATATGTTTGCAACAGGTGAGTTTGGAGTCCAGCGTGACACCAAGGTACTTGATGTCGCTGGTCCACGGGATTTCTTTCCAAACATTTTTATGCTGATGTTTCTTGACTGGATTTTGGGCGTACGGTGAGAATAGATGGTGGCGGCACTTTTTAGGGGATTTATTTCGACTCGCCATTTTGAGCACTCGCAACCCCCACCACTTGGCCGCTGTGACACTGTGGTCCGTCGAATTATAATCTCCGGAGCCCGACAACGCACTGTCTTAATACCGTGCCAAAGTCGCGCTCCAGACACAAAAGTAAATAAAATACGAAACAGTTATGGAATATCGCGAGCAATAAACAAATACCAACAAGACGTAGCTCGCGATATCCACAACATAATCAAGGCATTTAATTTACAAAATAAAATACGAAACATGGAATAAACAGGGGGTGGGGGTGATCACCCGTAATTTACACATTTTTTTTCAGTGGGTGATCACCCCATACAAAGACAACACAAGTGTCACAAATGTGGGCGACCGTCCGAAATCTCAATACACAAAACAGTTACATTTGGTGGACGGCCGCCCCATACGAAATACAATTGGCGGCCCACCGAGGGCCACCTGCGGCCCCACCACGGTGAGCAACAAACCGCTCCGGTACCGCTCGCTGGTAGCGCCGCCACCGCGAGCTGGTACGTGGTGGCTGGCCCTTTACGGAGCCCGCCCGCCCGCATCGACCCGCTTGGTGCCACTGGACCGAATAAGAAAAGGCCCTTTTCAGGGCCGCGGAACCGTAAAACACAATGGGAGCCCATTTCGATCGGGGAATTCGTCCAGTGGAATTCCAAATATCGTCTCCAAGCGGGCCTTCCCGAGTCTGATCGCCGGCGCTCCGCGCGCGGCGACTACTCACAAGAAGCTGATTTCTGAGCCAGTCGTGAGGTGGAATCCTGTGTGCAATAACTGGAATAAAAAAATCAACAGTGCACATTATTTTGAAAAATAAACTACAGTTTCACCCATACAAACTGCAAATTGTGCAGTTTCTCAACGAAAGTGGCTATTCTTTACGTGAAACCTTGGCGAGAACGATGCTGGAACGTTTTGGAATAGCACGAACGCTTGGAAACATATTGTTTAATGACGAAGCACATTTTCATATCAATGGCTATGTTAATAAACAGAACATGAGATACTGGTACCCCGACAACCCAAGGGAACGCCATCAAAATCGTTTGCATTTTCCAAAAACGACATTGTGGTGTGCAATTTCTGTCCGAGGGATAATTGGCCATTATTATTTTAACCAGCGAGAGACAGTCACTGCTGACGTGTATTGCCGAATGATTTACGAGTTTTTGGTACCGCAACTGCAGCTGTTTCCCGGGTTCAACAACAGAACACTAAATGTAAACAAAACACAATTCATGAATATTGGAAATAAAAAAATACCAATCACACCAAAATTATCATAGATGGTGAAAGATAAAAAATAGATATAATCGATGATGTATAGTGCGATGAAATTTTTTAATGAAATGCCAGAAAACATAATAAAGGAAGAGAAATTGAATAGATGAATGAGATAAATGAAACTGACTGAATATATAAAAGATAAGTTTTAGCAAAAGAAAATACTTTAATCTTGTTTATATTAGAGCATATATAAGGAGTGTTTATGTATGCACTATGTTAAGAATTAAATAAATAAATTTCAGCAAGACGGGGCCACTCCACACACAGCTAGAGTTTCAATGGAGAAGCTGAGGGGAATTTTTCCCAATAAATTAATCAGCAAGTACGGAGACATACCCTGGGCACCTCGGTCACCGGACCTTACACCGTGCGACTATTTTTTTTGTGGGGATACCTTAAGTTGAGAGTTTACTGCGACAATCCTCGAACAATTCAGGCCCTACAAGAAAATATCCGGCGTAAAGTTGCTGCTATTGAACCAACGCTTTGTTGTCGCGTGTTCGCAAATTTAAGAGTCCCATTGCAAGAGTGTTTTGAGAGAAATGGATGGCATTTAAACGATATTGTTTATAAAACGTAAAATCCGCATTGTTAAACTCCATTTTGTATAAATAAAATATGAGAATAACATTGTAGTTTTTTATTTTTAATTAATATTAAACTAGAAAATTTGTGCGATAACTATGATGCGATGATTGTGGGTGCTATTGAATCCACGAATATATAATATTCCTGTGTTAGTGAGTTTGATTTATCCGTATTCTTGTCTTTATATTTTTATTATACTTAATCATTGTATTATTTGAAAAAAAAAAAAAATTTTTACTGCTTGAAAATAAATTTAAAACATGAAAAAATATCAATGAATGCCTCTATTAATTGATTAAAAAACGTGATTTTACGATTTGTCTGATTTGTTTTTTTGGCTTTTCTGAATAACCTAATTTTTTAATATTTACTATTTTATCGGAGTTGCGACATGGAAAATTACATAATTGTTATATAATTACACAATATTATATAATTGTAAGCTAAATTGACTAAACATGGAAAATTACATTATTAGTGGATCTTACTGTGAGTTAAATGAACTAAACATGAAAAATTACGTTATAAGTGGAGCTTACTGTGAGCTAAATTGACTAAACATGGAGAATTGCGCTATTAGTGGAGTTTACTCTGAGTTAAATCGACTAAAAGTAGAAAATTACATTGTTGGTGGAGTAGGTTGTTTTATAAAACTTCGTATCCTCAATATCAGATATCTATATTTTTTTGATATTTAATATTTCTATATTTATAATATAGATTAAATTAATCAATTAAAATTATACACAGAAAAAATCTATTTATCGAAAAAATTTGTAGTAAATGTAATTGGTTGATGTTGTGAAATGGTCAACAAGTTTCCCCGATGGGAAAAGATCTAGGTTAGAATCCCGGTAGCCACCAAATATTTTTTTTCTGTATATTTTTCAAATTAATTAATTAAATTTGTATTCAAAATACCACAGACCTATGTTTTGAAATTGCAACTTAGCAACAAAAATGCGTTATCATTTTTCATGTATTGTGTATATTATGTACCTACTTTGTTTTTTATTTATAATGCGTTATTGTTATTTTAATTAGTATGTACTATTTAATAATTTCGAAGATATATATTTTTAATAACTAATGCAAAAGTCTTAACTTTTGTCATTAGTATGATTAAAAAATGACATCAAATTAATAACTATCTTTATTTTTAAATAATTATATGAGTAAATGTTTTCCTAAGCATCTGTTATAAAATTGGATTATTTTCATTATTATTATGTAGTATTATTGTTGTATTTGGGTGTCTGCATTCGCCTTGGCCATTCATTGTTCAATGTATTTCCTCCCTTTCTTCTTCCCTCAATCTATAAGGCATATTTACATTGGGTATTTTCGGTATTATTTTATGGAATATACACTACTTGCTGAAAAAATATTAAGATGACTTGAAGCATTTAAGGTGTGGTTCTAAAGATAAGGAAAAATAAGTATTTAAAACAATAAAAATCCGAAAATGTCATTATCTCCGACATGACATGAAAATATTACTAGAAGTCAAAGCCCCGGAAGGAGAATATCATGCAGTTTATACAAATATCAACTATAAAAATTGAAAATAAAATGGACAAAAAATGTCCCTGTATTTGTATAAGATATACAAATATTAAGTACTGTACGGTAGTGTCCTATAATTTTCACATTATGAAAAAAAAGTGTTTTTAGGTCCTCGCAATCGCACGAAATCCTCAATTCACTTTTAATTTTGCTGCGATGCTCTTCTCCCTATCTTTTAAAGTTTATAATTCCATATCTTGTTGTGGTAGATTTAAAAAATTATTAGTCCGTATTAGCTCTGGGAAAATAATCAATACAAAATATATTGCAGGGTGTGTATTTGGTATATATTGCATTGGTTGCATTGGCGTAGTTACGCCACTGACATCATGGCTAAAGAACCGAAAGCAATGATTTGGATAGTGTACTGTGGAGCTTTTCCAGGCCGCAGTAAACAAAGAGATGATACCCAATATCCGTTGAACGGATAGAGCATTGGCTATTACATGGGTCCTTCGATTTTAATGTTATCAGTAGATAATGCAGAGGCGTGCAGTAGGCACAAACTTAGGTTGTGCTGTTACCGATGATGCTAAGTATACAATAGGTATCTGTACTAGATATCAAAAAATATGTTAGTTTTTTTTTTAAATTTAATTTACTATAAAATTGTAAATTTATTACTTAAAAAAGGCAAGTTCTTTTATTGTTCGGTACCGTACTCTGCTTACGATTTTACTTAAAATATTTTCTATGATTTCTCATTTGGATAACGGATTTAAAATGTTTCATTATCATTGTTCAAAATCATTTATTAAAATAACAAGCATTACAAATTAGCAAAGCCGAAACTCATAACAGAAATAATTATATTTTAACATTTAATTTAATATTGGTAATCGGTAATTGATCAGCGGCGTAACTACAACAATTGCATTACAAATCCCAATAATCCCCTAAATAAATATTGTATATAAGACATTCGAATGTTAGTACTGTGTGGTTTATCCATTAAATAGTAAGAATTAAATTAATGTTGTGTTTCATATAATATTTACACTTTGTAGGGCGCAATGCACCGCATTGGCTGCATCGGCACAGTTATGCCACTGGTGATAATCTAACATAACAATACTCCAAAAAATGCAACCGGCTGTAAACGCTCGACAGATAATAAATTATAACCTACAACTTGTATCTACGCAGATACACCGAAATACCGAATGATTAGCAATTCTGAACTTTTAGTAATGCACAGCTTTTTTTGCTTGTATGCAGTGCACGCCCTTGCTATTATGGACATCTTTACTTGCACTCTCTTCAGTTTTATCCTCTATTCTTAAGTTTCTCCTCTATTTTGATCGAATAAAAATATTTTTTGAACCGGTAAAATCAATTACGTCGAGGAGTTGTGAATGCCTATCTTAAATTTTAAAAGGGTTCAACAAAAAAATTTCTTTCACATGTCACATCAATATTCTTATTATTTTTAAATTAAGCTAAACGCACGTACTATAAAAATAGGAGTAACTTTCTAGGTTCCTGGATCGAGGCGCGAATCTCCGACCATTAGATCACTAGGTCGGCGTCTTAACCACTAGACCAATAAGCTACTCGAGATGCAGCGAGTTCCTTGAAAAAAATTTGTTCATAAATATAATTTTAAGAATATTTCAACAACACAATCATATATGTCCTTCCATTTTCTTATATTATGAAGAAATCGGATTAAGGAGTTACGAAATCAAACGACTCATTTCTGCAGTACAAATTTTTTAATGTTTGATCGCAATCGCTCGGTTCCGCATGACTCACCACCTCAAATAGGTCATTGGCTCTATTTTACACAAATTATCCTATTGTTATATTTTAGAAGCGTTCTAGATTTATAAAGGCAACCATATACGTTAGTACAATAAATAGTATTTTTTAAATTACATTTTTTCGTAGTATCATTGAATGAGAGCCGCAAAAACTCTGTAATCATCGAGCAAGGACCAAATGTGAAAGTTAGCCCCTACTTCCGGCCACCATTGGTTTATCTTAACTAATTAACTAATTAAGGATGCTGTAATTACAACTATTATTAGTACTATATCAAAATAAGTTCACGAGTGAATGAATTTGGTTAGAAATTTTTCGGAGCCAGTCCGTAAGGTAAAATCGGGGTCGATAGATTTTTAAACGACTTCACGGCCCTGTCCGACATCACACTCTTCTCAATCTTATCACCTTTTCACTCAAACTCGTTTTTTTTAAAGATACTCACGTATGTAACATTTTAAATTTTAATGTTTTATTTATATTATTATTACTTATATGACTCGCGTATATTGCGATGGCTGCGGTAACGACGATTCTAGGACATCCAATTTATTGCATATTTGTATTAACACCAGAAAGCTAATGTCTGTGTTGAAAACGAAATTTGACAAAGCATTAGGCAAGTGCATTTTGTCACGATTATGGAAGCTCCACAATGACAATTAGTGAGTGTGAATAGTGAAATAATGAATAAGACGCAGCGATGGTGCCGCTACCATTGCAGATAGCCTCGAATCTTCAAGCAATGGAGGAACGCGTCACTTCAGCGAGCAAGAAATACGGGTTAAACGTAAACTTCACAAAAACTAAGTTCATGATCGTATCTAAACAAAAAAACACTGTCGCTAATCTGGTCACTGAGAACTATCCATTAAAAGGGTATCGCGACACAAGTATTCGGAGATTGGGCTATACGAGAAATGGGACTGATCCAAAAAATAAAATCACGAATTGATTTTCGTTGAAGCACTTTTACCCACAATTAAAAACCGCTGTGCAATCGTGACCTAACTTTGAAGCTGAAAAAAGAATCGTTCCATGTTTCGTGTTATAATTTACTTATTCTTCTGTGTGGCATTGACCCTAAATAAAACCGCATAAGGATAAGCCCTGAGAATGTGGGTACGGGCGGATGCTTCGAGTCTCCGACTGACCGAATGAAGAAATTCGAGAAATAAAAGTCGAGAAGTGGCACTCGCAACAAAGAGGAAAAAACTAGAACACCTCGGTCATGCTAGGCTAGGTGCATACACTGGATCATTACCGCGACTAAGTTTAGTTGTTGGAATGTAGTCAATCAGACCTCCCAACATTGGCGCTCCGTGCGCGTGAATGGTATTCAAGACGATGTCCACTGACCGTTGAGTTGGCGAGCAACTATCGTGTCCACAATATGCGCACACTCGCAGATCCAACAGCTTTTCAACATGCGACTAAATAATCGAGCGATCCACAATTGTACGCATGCGCCTAGCCTTACGAGGAGAAATAAGTGCGGAATTGTAACTACAGGACGATCTGTGAAAAAATATGTCGGGGCAGAAGTAGAGTAGTTCCATGCCTATGTCCTGTGCTGCTGGATAGATAAGATCGCCATGAGAATTGCCAACCTGCGTTATCGAATGGTGCGCAGAGAAGAGGGATTAATGAAATAGGCAAAAATAATTTGTTCTCCATAATATACTCGTATAATACTTGATTTATGTACATTCTGAGATTTTTTTGTAAACATGTACTCATAGGTATTACAAATAATTTTGCAATTCTAATCTATTATTTATACATTTTTATGTAACGTAAATATTAACATTAATATAGATTATATTATTCATAGTCTTTTTGGTTTACTTTCCACATATTCTCGTACATATTTATTATTTTATTACCACGGGAATAAAAATAAATATGTGTATGTATTCCAAAATAAAGCACAGGAATTTGAACACTTTAGGTAAATTGCCCAAAACGAGATTATGCGAATTAATTTCTTAATATATATATTTTTTCAGTATAGCATCCAATAATAAAAAATAATCCAAAAATCAGGCGCCATTTAGTGATTATTGTTTAAAAAATATACATTTTAAATATATAGACATAAGAATAAATATGCCATTGGAGAAGTACTTACACATTCTGTCGACTAGCTCGACACTCTCAGCAGACTAGTCAGTTACCCATTTGCTATGAAATGTAGCGCACGTGTTGCTTCATCGCCGGAACGGTACATTATGTAACATAATTTAAGGAAGTTTTGACCACATTACTATGTTAGTTGAATTGTTAAAGCGGCTTTGTCGATTGGAGCAGTTGAAGCAGCAACTGGCAATATAAATAACTCTAGTTCAATTCCAGTTCATCTTTAAAAAAGAGTTTTATAAATATTTAAAAATAATTATTGATACATTTTCTCAATATTTTCAATGCAACATGGAAACGAGTAAATTTACGAACACACAAATCAATACAGTTCATATTTAAATATTACTTGACATTTTTTGGAAATGCACAGAAAACTGCGGAAAGTTAATATAGACTACTTAGATTGTCAGTTAAGTAAAGGGTTATGCTTTATACTCTACCTTTTGAAGGTCCAGGTAGTTCTGCTACTTAATATAATATTATTTTTCCATTTGTCTTGCTCTAATAAGTACAGGTATTTCTGTTGAAGCATTTCGATTACCTGCCCGCCCCTCGGTGCGTTATAAAAGCATTAAAATGAGTTGTGACGGTTAATCTGATTTCGCCATTTCTTCTCGACAGAGTCGTGTAGTGTGCGTCCCCCATAACGTGTTGAATATTTATGTTTTGCATTTACAGGCGGCCGATGACATCATCGGATCGAGTTAAGGATTCAATTCATAAAATGCTCCAAAGTAGACAGTTGCCCGGTTTGTCAGATCACCTGAGCCGCGAGGGCACGCTTCGTACTAGTGTTTTCTACAAAACAAAACAATATTTAGACGATGTTTCAAGAGATCTAAACAAAGCACAATGACCTGTATACGAGGTGGGGCAGGGCGAACCAGAAAAACATTTGAAGAAGTGGTGGTATTTGTTTAATTTGTAGGTACAATACAATTTTTTTAAATATATTAACCACATCTGCATTTCGATACTAATATTTTTTAATAATTTATTTTTCGTAGAAAGCAATTACTTTTTGTGGTTTGACATATTATATTATATTAAGTAAAATAACAATCAAAGTGAATGTTATTTTACTTAATATAATATTTAGCTGTTCTAGTATAGTTCTAATACACAATATTTTGAGTATGTCGAAATCTTTGTAGGAACAAATTACTAAGATTTATCTCCTGAGGGACTATCATCAATATATACATTATAGACGTCTCACAGAGACGAAGCTATTATTTATTTATATGGGAAGATAGGTATAGAAGTCTTGAGCAATACATGTCGTAAGCCCAGAAATGAATATAAATAAATCGTTCCCATATAAATAAATAATAGCTTCGTCTCTGTGAGACATCTGTAAGTTCTAATGAAGTTTATCAAACTAAGTTACCAGATATTTCAAAAAGAGGAGCACGTTCCTTCCATAAATTTCAAAATTTTCTAAACTTTTGTAAAATATTATTCGAATTCACCGGATATACATTAAAACGCTAAGTACAAATATTTAAAAAATAGTTATTTTATCCCCTTTGATGACGATTTTTCTTAGGTCAAAAACGTAAGACAACTAAAAAAATATCTCAAGTAAATGAAAATAAAATCAGATATTTCAAAGTAATTATTGAAAAAAATATTTGCGAAATTGACCCATTATTATCCTGTACCTGTCATTACTTGGTGGCCATAAAATATTTCGGGATCCCAAATCATCTAAGAAAAAATAGTCCAGCTATTGGAAATTCAATGACTTTTTATTTTTGGTATTCAATATATCATTTGAAATCAATAAAATATTACTTTCAATTAATCGAACCCCTCCAGTGACTATGACTTGTATATCTGAAATGGTTGTGTTCCGTACAGGAAACAAGACTGTAGATTTATCAGGGGTGATTCGCCGGTTCGCTCTGGTGGCTCGGACGTCGATATCTGCAGCGGCGTGCAGTGATCCAAGGGGGTCCAAAATCGTCGTCCAGTGTAGCAGCCAAAGTCAAGAATTTTCCAGGTTCAGTCCAAATGTCGTTGCCAAAGTCGAGAATCCAAGAAAATCCAGAAGAATAGCAGGGTCGAAGCGAAGATAAATAAAACATAATTTTTCCTTGAAGAGTCCAGCGTTGCTAAATGAGAATGGGAATTCTCTTTGCTGCCGCTGGACCAGTATTTATTGCACACAAAAGAACTTTGGGAGCGTAAGGCCCCCGTATGGCTGGGATCCAATCGGATGGCGCGGCCAGTCCCCGCGCCACCCCGATTCGGTCTAGCGCCGCCACCCCCTGGCGGCCAGACTCCAAAACTCGGGTCATTTTTTCTGCCGTCCCGTCCGGGCCAGCAGATCTCATTTTTCTCCGCTATTTCTCCCGTCATATTTTTATCCTTTATCTCTCAGATATCGCGAGTATTTTATCTCACAGATTTTAATCCCCTTCGCGATGCCTGACAGATTAGGCCCGGGAAATTAATTATTGCACCTTAAACTTAAAAAATACATTTTAATCTTCTAAATGATTTTTAAGGTGCATAATATTATCTCCGGGCGATCGCCCTTTCCAAACTCTTTTTATTACACAAAGTTAAATATACATAACATTTTTTTGAACGAATTATTACAAGAAAACTAAAGCATAACTCTCTCGTTGGCGGTGGGCGGAGTCCCGCGGTGGCCCGGTTCCCCCTCCACCCGGCGGTCCGCCGAGCGCATGGGCGTAGGGTTCCCAGTGGTGCGGAGTGACGGGCGAAATGTTTCTTTGAAGCGGGAAAGATGGACCTGGAATTAAACATTTCTCGGGCTGCGATTGTCGCGGCCCCTGCGGGCCCGTAGCTTTGCGGAACAGGTTGAGAATAGGACACGGTAGTTTGAAAATTTTCAACTCATATTTTTATTAAATATAAAACCTCCTAAAGTATTGTGGACTAGGTCTGTTACACCCAGTATATATTATAAGTTGTAATAATCTGATGTCAAGAACTCCAAAGGCAAGCGAGAAAAGACGGATTGATGCCTTTGCACCATGCACCGTTGATAGCGAGTCGCACACGTGTTTCCGTTCCACAGGAACTACACATCGAGAAGAGACTCTCGACTCGAGACGATTATTCAATTTTTGGACATCTTGCGAGAAGAGTATATCGCACAGAATTGAGAGGTCGCCGAAGTGACGTTAATAAATTGATGTGTTAAGGACACGAGGCAGTAATAAAAAAAATATAATCATTGGCGGGGCGCCAGAAAAACGTGAGATAGATTTCGGCATACAAAGACAGCCATTTTTGAAAAAAAATACGTCTTGCTGGCGCCCGTTGCTGTTTACTCGCAAAAACGGTGAAAAAAATATGAATGAAATAAAACGAAGTACATTGCGAGTGAACGCATTCTCAATTCTTCCTCTTATTCCGCCAGTAGTTTCCCTAGAAATAACATATTTTTGCGTTTCATTTCTTCTGACCTCATCATCATCATCGCCAGTTGAAAGAAGCGGAGATTGGCGAACCGCGAGGGAGATCCTTCACCCGTCGGACTGATCAAATTGAGAAAGTAAAAGGTCTTCTCTGGTGACAGCCCTCAAATCTGTAGGATAATGAGAACTCAAAAGAAAAAAGGAACGAATATATCAATAGAGCGGGAGTTCATGAAGATCAAGATCCTAACTGCGGGGTTTATCCAGAAAATTGATAGAGTTGCTCTCTTGTCCCCTATAATATTTAGTATTGTTTCGCTTTACGGCGATTTTTACTTTGGGTCGCTGTGGTCTGGTCTTAGCGGGGTACTATACAAGTATATCGCGTTTTCACAAAAAGATCTCATATTCACATTACAAAGAAAATTGACACTTCACAAAGATGAAATGTATCAATTTATCTACGTGTTTTTCTGGTTTAATAAGAATAATGTGTTCTCCTTAAATATGTATAAGTTTTATCCAAAATTAATAAAATGAATTCATTATTGAATTCTGGTGTCTCCTAGTGTTTTACTCGAAGGTATATAAGATAATGGAATACAAATTAAATGTTTTAATTAGTATTTAAAATATCATAGACATAAGAATGTGTTTTTCTTAACAATATAATGGAATAATAGATGTATCAATTGGAAAGAGTGCACAAAATAAGTTCAAAATCTGTCGAAAATGTATTAGATTGTTATAGCAAAATGGTGAACGCGCTTCCACGGGTAGGAAGAGGTACAGGTTCGTATTCCGGTAGCAACTAAATATTTTTTTAAAAATCCCAATGTGGTGCTGAAAGCAGTAGTATGAAAGCTATTAACTCAGTAAATGGAGAGATGTTAACGAATGAGGATGAAATAAAAGATAAATGGATGAAATATTTCCAGGAAACGTATGAGAGTGTAGAGAATGCAAATGAGGAAGCACCTGAGAGGCTCTCTGGGATAAGAATGAATGAGGAAAACGATATAAATGTAATAAGTATGAAAGAAATAAAGTGTGCAATAAAACATATGAAGAATGGTAAGGCTGTGGGGTATGATAACGTTACTGCAGAGTATATCAAGGCTGGTGGCCCATTAGTTATCTTGTGACTTCATACGCTCTTCAATCAATGTTTGGAAGAGAGCCACACCCTTAGATTGGAGGAGGGCTGTCATTATGCCTCTTTACAAAGGCAAAGGGTCGAAAATGGAATGTGGTAACTATAGGGCTATTAGTCTTCTGAGCTCTGTCGGTAAACTGTATGGAAGAATTTTAATAGAAAGAGCAAGAATGGTGAAAGTATGAGACGTGCAAGGGGCATTTGTGGGTGGAAGAGAATGCATGGATCAGATCTTTTCTCTACGAGTGATGACAGAAAAGTTTTTGGCGAAAAACCAAAAACTTTTTTGTGCCTTCGTAGATCTACAGAAGACATATGATAGAGTTATAAGAGAAAGGTTATGGAATGTACTCTCTGATTACGTGGTGAATAGTAAACTTATACACGCAATCGCATCCCTATACGAAAGAAGTTCTACGTGTGTAAGAATCAATGGAGCGCTCACACCATGGTTTGACATTACAAAGGGTGTCAAGCAGGGTTGTGTAATGCCTCCATGGCTGTTCAACTTATATATGGATAAATATGTGAAAGAACTGGAATGTATGAATGTAGGAGCAAAAATGGGCGATTTGATTGTACGCTGTTTATTATACGCCGATGATGCAGTACTAATGAATGAAGAAATAAGGAAATAATGTAAAGCAGATGTTAGTTTGGTGAGTAAGATTAAGAAACGATCACTTAGGTAGTTTGGTCATATGGAACGGATGAATAAGGAGAGTATGGTAAGAAAGATATATGACGCAAGTGTTGATGACACCAGAAATAGAGGACGTCCGCGGAAGACTTGGCACGACCAGGTAAATCGGCGAGCTTGTATGAGAAGATGTATGAATGTGGATGAGGCGAGAATTGTGCGTCAGGACAGAAAAGTGTGGCGCTCTATCCTCTCTGACTACTCCCGCGGGGAAACGGCGTGATGGTAAGTAAGCTAGTAGTTTTTTACTGTTTATTACAGAGATTTTATACAAAACACAACTTGCTACTAAACTGTTTTTTACCACTGTCGGAGGAGAAGGCACAGCGTGTTGACTGATAGAAATTTATTTAATAAATAGTAGAGGAAACTTTTATACCCTGCGACAGCTCAAGAGAGCTGCCATCTACGACATTCAAACTCGATTACATTTATTGACTATTTTCCGGCTGACAGTTTAATGATATTGATTGGCAAAAAGATTACTGTTGATTATTTGCTATCGAAGAAACCACGAGAACGATGAAATATTGCTCAAATATTAGGTCATCCCATAAATAATGCGCTATTTTTATACTTCTTTTATTTTTCAAAATAAAAAAAGGTTATTTTTTAATCTAAAATATACTCTTCATCATTTTCTATAATACTCTTCCATCTTTTTGGTAGATTTGCAAGGTCACTCATCCAAAATTCACTTATCAGTGATGAAAAATACTCCTCTAGTACTGTTCTGACCTCGTCTACAGAATTAATACGTTTTTCTTCCAAATGAATTTGAAGAATGCGGAATAAATGACAATCAGATAGGATAATGTCTGGCGAATATGATGGGTGGGGCATCATTTTTAAAAAGGTTCACTTCTGAGACGTGACAGTAAAGAAGAGCACACATTGAAATGTGAGGAATCCATTGACCCAATTTGTTGACTGTTCCGATGGCACGTAGATGTTGATGTATAGTTAAATGACCAAATCCAATCTTGTCTGCTAGTTCAAAATTTTTTTCCAATTTCCATTATAATCATTTTGTCGTCTGACCAATAAGAAGCAAGATATTCACAAAATCAATTTTCATGACCTTTGACCTTGAATAACATTCTAAGTGAACAAAATATCGGTGGGACTGTTTGCACGTTACCCATAATGCCTAAATAAAGGTTTTCAATAATCCGGCTTGGTTGGAATTTTTCCAAAGAGGCCTCCATTTTATCGCCTAAATGTTTTTCTTACTGGGCTAATGTGACTCATTGCGAAGCGCATCGCTACAAAAATACAGTTGGTTCCATTTTTTTAAATGCTGCGATTACTGTCTTATTCGCACGCATTCATATTTAAAGCTGGGAATTCTTTTGCGACTGAATAATCCCGCGACAGTAATTCGCAACTGTGCGTCTAGAATAAAACAGACTGACTGGATATGTTTTACACTTTTCTTCTTCCGAGCTGACGATGTATACTGTAATGGAAGATACTGGATCGAAGCAGCGAGAGTTTGATCACAATGAGCCAACACACTGAGTCGAGAGATTTTAGGTAAATAGGGAACTGGGGCCAGGCGGGAAGGAAAAAGGTAACGATAATAAATTAGCACATGCGCAATAATAAAACTATAAATTCGCGCATACGCGCATGCAATATGTCGGAATAGTATGTGTTTACGATGTAACGAATGTGAAGATTCAACAGTGGGAGTAGAAGAGCAAAGATTGTCAGAGGACCGAAAGGAGTTGTGGACATGTGGGTGGCTTCACACAGCAATGGCTGATGATGATGATGATGATTCTAACATTTGGAAAGGTACTTAGAATTGAGTTCTAATCTTTAAGAAGTATACACATTTTTTATACCTGGGATCCCCACCAATTTAGGGTTTTAATCCTCAGCCCCTTTAGCCTTTTTTTAGATATGATTTAAATAAAGTATTCATACATTTGAAAAAGTATTACATATTTGTGTTTATTTAATGTATTGCTTGGTATATCATAAATTGGCAGTGGTCGTAGTACAAAAATATACTTGAACGATAGCTCTTACGATGGCAGGATGGAATCTGGTGAATTGAAAAGAACATGAATCTGGATTCTCTCGGTGAGATTTCTGGTTTCTGAACCATAAAATTGCAAATGTGGAGGAATTTCACCTCAACTATCTGCCATCCATGCATAAGGGTGACTTAGGGGGAAGTACATACAAAATTACACATATCGACAAAATTATGGATTATTTTAAAAAATAGAGATGCATATTTATTTATTTATTTTATTTGTAACTATATAATACAATGTAAAAATCTGTTTGGACTGTGCCCGTCTCACTAGAGAAATTCTGTGTCGAGACGGGCATATTTTACAAGCAATTTTTCAATTAATTAGAATTTCAAGTAATAGATAGAATTACATTTATTACTATATAAAAGGTGTATATAAAGAACAATTTTAAAGTGAACTTAATTTTTGGATCACTTTGTAGCAATAATTAATATAGGTATGAGTCAATATGTTTGGGTGATTGCACCAATACTGGCTCTACCCATATTACGAATCCAAGTTTTAATATATAGTTTCATGTTCTTGGGACAATTTAATTGATTTAAATCTTTTAGCATTCTATTAAATAGTTTAGGTCCAAAATATTTGTTGTTCTTTTGACCATATGTTGTATGTGCTCTTGGGGTTTGTAGGTTATTTTTTATTTGTCCGTGTGGAAATTATATTTTGAGTTGTTTTAAAATGTATCTGTTTGAATTTATATATGTATTTAAGAGTAGTATTAGCGTATATTTGTCTTATATCAAAGACATCGAATTTATTAAAAATTTCGTCAGTGCTCGTTGTGATTGGGGATTTGAGGATAAATTTTAATATAATTTTTTGAGCTGCTATAATTGGATTAATTGCAAACATGCTCTGTTATTGATTGACAGATAGCGTAGTACGCCATTTTAAGAAGTTTTTTATTAAGGAAATTTCTAATATTTCTAAAAAAATATATTGTTTTTTTTATTTTATTTGTAATGAGTTGTGTGTGATGATTCCATTTGAAATAAGGATCAAATATAATTCCTAAGTATTTAATTTGGTCAGTACGTTTTATATAATTGCATTGACACGTATCGTCGTCTGAGTTGCCCATTTTCTTTTATGTTCAAAGTTAGGTATTTAGTTTTATTGGTATTAAGTGTTGAGGTGTTCAGGTCGAGCCATTTTATAACAATACTTATACATTTCTTGGCTTTTTTAAATACTGCTGACCATGTATCAGCTTGGAATTGAAGAACAGTGTCATATGCAAAACAAGTAACGCTTCCGTTAAAAGAGATGTTGCATAGGTCATTAAAATATATTAAGAATAGTATAGGACCTAATATGCTACTCTGTGGGACCCCGAAGTAAGTGGAAAGAGGATTGCTTGAAATTTCTTTAATACAAACTTGTTGATTCCTGTCTGTGATGTAACTTTTAAACATATCAAGTTCTTTGCCTAAGATACCGTTTTTTATTAGTTTTTCGATTAGACTCGAATGCGAAATTGTATCAAAGGTCTTGGCGAGATCTAGGAAAATGGATAAACATTTATGGCTTTTATCCACATTGTTAATAATGAAGTCCATGACACAGGCAATAACTTCAGTTGTACCCACATTTGCTCTAAAGCTGAACTGGTTTTTAAAAATAATTTTATTACTCTCGAGGTATTTTACGAGTTGAATTTTTATAATTTTCTCTAATATTTTAGAAAGGGAATTAAGTAATGTCTATAGTTATTGATGTCACTTTTACTTCCTACTTTGTGGATTGGGATAATTAATCTTTGTTTTAATTTAGTGAGGAAGTGTCCGAGTTTTAGACTAAGGTTAATAAACATTAAAAGGCAGTTGCACATACATTATTTTAAGTATATTAACCGTGATACCATCTGTCCCAGCAGCATTACTATTTTTTAGCGATTGGATTATATTTTTGATAACAGTTTTATCTATGTTTGTGAAAGAAAATTTGTAAACAATATCTTGGTTTAGATTATGACTTTCAGATCTATTACAGTAAAACCGCGATATAACGAAATCCAAGGGACCAAAAAATAAAAATTCGTAATAACGAATTCCCACATATAACGAAATAAATAAAAAAAATCCTACTATATGTTACGCGCCGTCGCAAAAAAATGTCGCGCGGCTTCAAAAAAGATCGCAAATTCTGCAAACAAAGAAGGAAAAAGGCCATAGGGAACTGAATACCTACATATTTTTAGTAGTTTTGTTATTAAAACAGATAAGCAAATGGATAATCAAAGGAATTAAATTAAGAACAGAACCTATTCAACACTAATTGGAAGATATTTTTGTAAATTCCAGAATATTGCAAACACAAAACAATATTTTAATTGTGTTTAAATGTAGAGCCGCTTCAAACATAGTTTTGGGCATGAAACATAAAAAATAATTCAAAAATAAAAATTTGACAGTTGAATCGCGGCATTTTTATAAAATGAGTCGTATATAAATTACGAAGGTACTTACCGGTAACGGCGGCAACCACTTCAAAATATGATACTATGAACCCAAGAAGAAGTTTGAATTGTTTTACTACCTTGTCGGCAGACCGCCGCGCACCGCCGAAAAGGCCATAAAACCGTTCGCATACGGCAGATGCAGCGGCGCGGCTTTGTAAGTGCGAAATAATATTTTCATCTTTTAACATTTTTTTATTTCGTTATAAATTTACGTAAATGTATTGGCATTTTTTCGTACGGGACAAAAATGATTTTGTTATAAATATTAACGGGATTTC
Source organism: Eubasilissa splendida (assembly GCA_031772225.1). Classification (NCBI taxonomy): domain Eukaryota; kingdom Metazoa; phylum Arthropoda; class Insecta; order Trichoptera; family Phryganeidae; genus Eubasilissa; species Eubasilissa splendida. The sequence goes on from CM062845.1 coordinate 47,664,191, forward strand.
GTTATATAAATGCATTTTTGTATGAAAAATTGGTTTTAGGGACTAAATTTCGATTTTTTTTTCGATATACGTCATTTTTCGCTATATCGGGTTTCGTTATATCGCGGTTTTACTGTATTAAGCAGAAAAGAGGGGATTTTTTTAGCTAAATTAGACCCAATTGTGAAAAAACAGTTTGCATGATTGACAATTTGGTCAGGGCTATTTTTAAAGTAGATTGGTTTACCTTCTATGTCAAGTTGATTAAGAACTGTCTCTTTTTGTTTATCAGCGTTAGTTGCCTCTCTTAAAATATTCCATATTTTTTTAGAGTCTCCATTGGTATCGATAATTTTTTGTTTATAGTGGTTTATAGTAGTTTGGCTTTTTAAATTATTAGTGTACATATGTTTCTGTATCTTTTGTAAAAATTATTCAAAGTAATGTCATAAGGGTTGTTACGTGTTTTTTTGTGTAATATGTTTCTTTTTTTATAGATTTAATCATATTTTGCGTAATCCATGGTTTTAGGGTTTTTTTACTACATGGGATGTGTTTGTAAATTGTAGTTTTATGTTTGTTAATTGCATTTTGTATATGTTCTATGAAGTAATTCCATGCAATTTCGGAGTTAGTGATAAGGTAAAGGTCATTCCAATTCATGGTTTCTAATGACAATTTTAAGTTCTCATAGTTTATTTTCGTAGTTGAATGCTGATGTTCTGCCTTAAAGTTGTTGTTATGAACAGTGTGTAATGAGACCACAGTGGAGCAGTGATCAGTCATTGTGATTCATATACAATCGATTTGATACAGTTCTTAGTTTTGATTATAATGTGGTCGATGTAGGATTTGGAGTCTTTTATAACTCTCGTAGGACTATTAATGATGCTAATAAACCCATGGTAAGCTAACACATTGATATAATCAAGTCTTTGCGAATGATCATTGGTCATGATGTTAATATTCATGTCACCGATTAAGACAATGTTTTTTTTATCAGATAAGTGAGATAGGTAGTAAATTGCCAGAATACATGTATCATTGCTATAATTTAATCGTATGGTGTTAGCGTCCTGAATAATGAATTCCGATACAGAACAACGAAGTTCATTTTTAATATAAACAACAATTCTATCGTTTTTGGACGAGTGTTTAAAGGTGTTATAATGAGTATAGTGCTTGAGATTTTTTGGTGGGTATGATTCAGTGAGCCAGCACTCAGTTAAAATGATTACGTGGAAGCTAATGGAGAGACTATCAAGCATTATTAGTAGTTCATCAAAATTTTTATTGATTGATCTTATGTTTTGATTAAATATTTTAAGGTTCTCGTTGCCATTAAAATATATTTTGCATGATTTTGAGTCTGATGTTACAAAGGACTCGAGTGAGTTTATGTCAATCATATCTATTAATTCTTGAGCCATTTTTTTAAGTATGTTAGTTGAGGTGTTAATTGTATACAAAAAAATATAGGTGAGCTCCGCCGCCATTGGCCAAAATTGGTGAAATACCCTGTTGTCATTTGGATGCAATATATGATATTTATTTAACAAAGTGTATTTATTGGCAAAATTTTTGCTAATTACTTCATTTATTATTTTCAATTAGTTCATAGTATAGAGAGTAGTCCAACCAAAAGTAGACCAATAGCCGGAGGTCTAATATATTTATATTATTTTGATTAGGTGCCTTTTTGACCATAATTTTTTCGATTTTAAACCACACATAATTATACACGTAATTATTTTCCTTATATTTTTGTTTTACTTTCCACAGTAGTTATTTATAGTACAGGCACAATATTTTACTTATATAAAGTTTTTCACATACTAGAGTTTTTAATGTAGTTGGGTCAATCTTTTTTCTGTTTTCCAATAGTTGATATTTAGTTCTGATGTCTACAAATTTAACAAGAAGTTTTGGAGGGGCACCGATTCTTTTATCTATTATCCTTTTGGCTTCTATAATATCCCTGTTTTGTATGTCGATACCCACTGCTGCGGCCACTTGCCAGACCACCTCCGCAGATTGTTCTCCCTCCCGTTTCGGGACACCTACTACTTCTAAGGAGTCATATTTGGCATTCTACTCCATTTCAGCAAGCCTGACTTCAAAGTTTTTAATAATTTTATTTTTTTCATTATTTCTCTTCTAAGAGCTTCAACTTCTGTTGTCAGCTTTGTGATAGTATCCAATTTCTTGTTGATATCATCATACTGTTGACTAATGAAGTCGCTGGATTTTCTTGTTTCCTGATTTTCATTTTCTCTTTTTGCGAATAATTATTTTTTTATTGTTTGAAGTTTTGTGTCAATTTGTTTCATAATAATTTCTAAGATGTCATTTTGCGGGGGGATTGGTGATTGAGATCCTTTGATTCTAGTTTGTTTCTCCATTTTTTTTATTTTGTTACTCTGAGAAATATTCAGCTCAGAGGAGATTGTCATACACGGTTCCACCAATCTGTCACTAATAATACTTGGGTCTAGGCAACAATAAGATAGTCAATCTGTATTTTTTTGATTTATAAGACCACCTTGCATAATAGATGATATATGGTTTCACTATACTAGTCACTGTGGCCAGATATGATATCTGTGTAAAGATTAAGAACGAGACAAGCTATTCACCACTTTTTGTAATTAATGATGGAGCGATTTAAGTACACCTTATTGGGATAGATACTTGTAGGTAATACGGAATACATGTTACATCAATATTCTTACTATTCTCAAAATAAACTAAACGCTTTTACTATGAAAATTGGACTAATTTGCTGGTCTCCTGGAACGAGGCGAAAACATCTGACCAACAGGCCAGTATCTTAACCACTAGACCAACAAGCTACTTTATTTTCAAAACCATTCTTGTTTAGTTTCAAAATATCTTCTTTAGAGGGGCACTAAGTTATATAACACAATCTGCTAAGATTACATAGATGGCCGCTCATTGGCTCGCGATGGACGATGACAAGTGTGATTTTACTTTACTTGGAGTTCTCGCTGGGTGCTTTTGTTTTATAGTAAAAGTAATAATTATGCTGGTTTTATTTTGTTGTGCAAGTACTAATTACCTATGTGTTTATTACAATAATCTTAATATGTAGTTCTTAAAAAAATTCTTCAATGATAGGATATGTATTTATAGACATAATGACATACCATTCTGACTTGAAAGTGACAAAAGTTTTGACGAGGATTCTGCTATGGTACAAGCCGACAAACATGCGTATGATGAAGATAATTATGGTTGCATCTAGTGTAATGATCTATATTCTAGACCAAAATCAAGGGATACTTGGTGAGCTGTGGTCATTCATTAAGTGCAGATGCTCTTAAGAAAAACAAGTCATTTATTTATTAACTTTGTACTAATTAATCATTTTTTAATGTCACTTTGTCCGTATAATGGGTATGTCATTTTGTATGGTTGGACAAAATGAATTATTCCCTCATTGTATTAAAAAGATATTAAAAGTTTAGTTAGTATTTTTAATAATTTGATCTCATTAATTTTGATAGATAATGAACTATAGATGATAGATACTAATAGGAAGACTGCTAATACAGAGGGTATGTCATTTTGACATACTTCCCATACCTGTGCACTAAATTCACTTGCAAAACTCTAATAACATAGGTAGATTCATGGATGGAAGAGTATACAAAACAATTATAGCACACAATTCTTGGATCTAAAAATGTTCTTGTTTAAAACATTTGACTGAATATATCACGGTGTCTATAATATTCAAATACGCTAAGAAAATGAAATGGCAACAGGCTGGTCACATTGTTCAGGGAACAGACGATTGGTGGACGAATGCAGTCATACATTGATGTCCAAGGTGAATAAAGAGGCCGAAACACTGCCCCGAAATCTGCTGGGCTGATATTATCAAATTTTGCAAAATTACGTGGTAGCGAATAACAATGGACTGGGAAAAGTGGGAGACACTAGGGGAGTCTTTCATCCAACCTTGGATAGAATGATGAAAAATATTTAATTTGAAATATTTGAAAAAAAATTGTTGGTTGCTTCACTACATTTGGATTATCTGCTAAATAAATTTATTAGATAGATAATTCATCTGCCATTATTTAAGTGTTCAATTTTCTTTTTAGATTTAAAAAAATCTTATTGTTAATTCTTATCTAAGTGATAAGGTAATTTAATGAGATTAATGATTAATCAGCAGAAATGAAACACATTATAAGTTTTAATCGTCAAACAATGTTAATCAGATGTGATTTTAACTTTACCATTAACCTTTAGGATATAAATACCTTCATCTTCTCAAGGGCTACCCATAATGTTGTCTTATTGAATGTAGGAATACTGAGCTACTCTGTGTAGATGTTGGGAGCCCCCACAGGGTTGATTGGTGTATTGTGGTTGTGTTTTTTCAGGATGGATTCTGATGTAAGAGTTTAATTTGACAGGGGAGCGGATCAAATAAAATAGTGAACTGGTATGGGTACTGTAATTATGGATGCGAACCAGTTAAAAACAGTCATGAAGTGGCCACTGTGAAGCCATAAAAAAGTAGAAGAAAATCTATTTCTTCAAAATCAGTGAAACACTAATCAACAACTTAAATAAAACAAAGTAAATATAAACATAGAATGCTTTTAATATAAAAATATATAAAATTATTGGTCAAGAAGACATTATTTACAAAAAAATTAACATTATTTAATAAAATACACATTTAATTAGTGTTTAACATAATGATACATATGTCTGTACATAATGGAAATGCAAGGAGATATTAAGTTCACATCACAATATAATGAAGTATTCCTACCTATAATATGACATTCCTGAACAATGTTTTTTAAATAATGATGACGAAAATTCTTAAAGAATAAGGGTATTTCATTAAATCATATGTGACACAATGTTTAGACATGGAATAAATCTAATTTATTTATGTCGCCCATCAAAAAAAGTGTATCAATTAAAAATAGAATGTAATTAATGTATTTAATGAATGCAATAGTACTTACTATTATTAAATTATTGGTTCATTTGCAACATAACTAGTAAAATATTGGGAAGTTACTTTATTCCGTTTAATCTGATTCCCTTATACATTTGATATTAACAGTAATTGTATTAAAATGTACATGTTAAGATATGAATTTTTCAGTTCTAAAACTAATCTGATAGATTTTAATAGAAAACAAGATATTAACCCATTTTATGCTGAGCTAAAAATCTCCATGCGGCATCGCCAAACATATAATTATGCATGTAAAAATTATGTGTATATTTTTTCAATATTTAGATAGATATTATTTATAAAAATTTACAAACACACTATCTCACATGCAAGAAAAATTGACTGTAATAATTAGATTTTATTTATACTCATACAAACAACCAGCACGGATATACAGTAAAACTTTGTTAATTCGTAACTCACGGGACCAAAATTTAAAAAAAAAATCCAAATTATGAATAATGAGAATAAAGTTTTTTAAAGGCGACATCACGAATTTCATACTGAAACATGATAACTCAATTATTTTAGCTTCTTATGTGTCAAAATGTTTATCAAATAACGTATTTCTCCTGAATAAGAAAGGTGTGTGGTGAGTGGTGACACGGCAAGTTTCTCAATTATTTTCCCGCAAGTTCAGTTAAAACATTTGCAAATATGCAAATTACATGAACAAATTATTTATTTCGGGTGTCAAAAATGCATACGAGGTGCGAATAATCAAATTTTACGAATTATCAGTAGAAATTAGTAAGAAATGTTATTTTCAGGGCAATTTTTTTTGAAAAAAGTGCGAATTCCATAAAAATACGAAATAGAGTGTTATGAATTAACAGAGTTTTACTGTACATATGTATAGACAAAATGAAGAACGATCTGAAATAGTCATAAAGCAAGTATCAGTGGCCATGATATTGTCATTCGTCATAATCAACGCATGCTACTTTTGAGCAAAAGTTCACATGGGTAGCATCACAGAATGCCAAAATAATAATGAACATTTGTACAAGTCTCTTTCAGATATGCAACAGCTCAACAACAAATGGTACCAATTTATACATGATTGTTAAGTTTTTTAGTTACATTTATTTTAAACCATAGTTTTTTAATCATTATATTATCTAATTAGATATCTGAAAAAAAAGTCACCAAAATACATACCAATTTAATTTAAAAAAATAATAATTGTATGTATATTTAAGTTTGTATAAACCACTGAGTTATTTTTACGTCAACTGGTATCGATACTAATGTCTCTTCATTAGGACGTTGATAATAAAAAAACTCGCAGCGATTACAAGCTTAAATGTAGATACAATTTTTAATTATGTCAAACCACAAAATGAACGCTACAAACATCGACAATAAAATTTTCTTTTCCAGTATTAAAATGTAGTGGAAAATGTTTCACAAAGAAGTTGGTTAACATAAAAATATATTTTGATCCTGACAAAATTATAAATGTACATTTCATACATTTATTTATTTTATTGCAAAATAATAAACGCTTAACAAAGATTTCATATATCAGAAGACTAAAATATGCTGCCAGCCGTGGCGGCACCGAATAGTTTACTGTTTATAATCCCTAATTTTCCATTGATAAAGAACAATAACATAATTAGTAATGTTACAAAAGCTTTTAATTAGAAATGTTAAATATTCCAGAAATTTCAAATCTTCTGTTTATGCCATTAAATTTTATTCTGGAAATTTCCCGTGTAATAGAAATTGTCTTTATTTATTACATTTTCAAAATTAGTATTTTCCAATAAATCAACCAAATAAATAAATAAACCAGTTTTATTTTTAACCACTGATCTAGCCAATCTTGAATTTTGACCAACATGCACCTCTACTGTTAATTCTTCAATTTTCACATCACAAACTATCACACCGTACAAGTAATATAAATATTGACAGAATCAGCTCCCAAAACTACAGAAAGGATATAGTCTTTATTCTATCTTATTGTTCGTTGTACCCCTGACATTGCAATTTATAGATAATAAAATGATAAATGCATGAATAAATAATATTACCTCATACTTCCATATATTTTCCATTAAATATAATAAAAAATAGATTTGTCTCTATGAGATATCTGATATTTGTTTAATGATTTGTATTTTATTTTAATTATTCTCATGTATTGTTGTATCTGTGTACTAAAAGTACAAGTTTAAAACAAATTTAGTTTATAAAATGCATCTCACGTTCCTGTAATTTTTAAAGTTTCTATTATCACCGATTATATTATTACGATATCGAAAACACTGAAAAATAAAGGTTTCGTGTTAACACTATTAAATGAACTAATGTCAGCACTAAACTTTAATGTATTGTCTTATGAGAGAAAAGATCACAATGTTAACATTCCTCTTCATTTCTTTGTAAATTGCATTGATAGGCTGAGTACGAAAATTCCCTAGATTATCCATTAGGCAGATTTGTTTGGTCTATTAGTTTGGAACTGATTGATTCCTATATTTAAGGGATCTATGATTTGAACCCTTACAATTCAAAAACAATAAAACACTGACAAAATAAACAAAGAGAAAATTGATAAATTGTAATAATTATTTATTATTTTAATTATTTTAAATTTGTCAATTACGATTACAAATCTTATGAATACGTAATTAACTCAAGAAGCTATATTTTTAATAGGTATTTTTAGGTAGTCAACTGGTTAATATACCATATTATTTTGGTGAAAACATAATGAGATTAGAATTTATTAATTTATTGTAAACTGATTTTGTGATTCATGATCTAGAGCTTTTCACTGGTGTGCGCGAGTATCCTCTTAGTGTGTCGTTAATTTTTCTATAGTTTAACCTATAATAAAGCATAATAATGTAATATCGAATCTCCTAACCCACATCCATTACTACTGGCAGATATGCTACTGGTACTAGCTAGGCGCAATTAAGTGATTGTTGTATGGCAGCTCATCCACATGTGTATTATTAATGTAAGTAACACTGTATTTGTTTTAACCTATAATAACGTAATGTTGAATCTCCTAACCTATACCAATTACGACTGGCAGATATGCTACTATTACTAGCTAGGCGCAATTAAGTAATCGTTGTATGCCAGCTCATCCTCATAAGTCCATCCATCACGCCGTTTCTCCACAAAGGAAGGCAGAGAGGATAGAGCGCCACACTCTTCTGTCCTAACACACAATTCTCGTGTTATCCACATTCATACATATTCTCATATAAGCTCGCCGATTGTTGAGGCTTCTAACAGAACCATCCTCCAGTATCTGGTTTACCTGGTCATGACGTCCTCTATTTCTGATGCTATTAACACTTGCATCATATATCTTTCTTACTATTCTCTCCTCATTCATCCGTTCCATATGACCAAACCACCTAAGTGATCTTTTCTTAATCTTACTCATTATACTAACATCAGCTTTACATTCTTTTCTTATTTCTTCATTTTTTACTCTGTCATAAATAGATTTGCCACATATACGCTTAAGTGATCTCATTTCCACTGCATTCAGTTTACTTTTGTTTCTCTTCCGCCAGCTCCAGGCCTCACTTCCATATACATCAGTGTCGGAACCAGGACTCTATTGTGTACTGCAAATCTTGCCTTGGTCGACAAGTTCCCGTTAGATATACATATTGTAATTCCATTCAAAGCCATTCACTTTATTCCCTGCAGTCACCCTCCTTTCAATATCATTCTCAGTCTTTCCGTTTCTATCAAACATACTTCCCAAATACATAAACTTATCTATTTGTTCCAAACATTCATTACCTACAAGTATTGTGCACGGTGTCTTGCTTTCTTCCTTCTTGAATACCATCACTTTCGACTTGTTGACATTCATAATAAGGTCGCTTTCCTTGCATACATCATACGTTCTACTCACTAGACTCTGTAATTCTTGTTCATTATTACAATTACAATACAATCCTTCATAGTGCATATTTGCGATCAACTTAATAGGTGAGTCGTGTCATAATTTATATATCCCTTTCATCCATTGCAATTAAGAATTTGAAAGTTCGGCTGCACTGATGCCATGCGTTCTATGGTGTGCTCCTTCACACTTACTACATTGTTAGCCGAAGTTGCACGCATCACTGAATGAAGTGAAAATTTTATCAATCACAGGATTGGCAAAGTGTGTGATGCGCTTTGTTTATAAGGAGCGCCACATATAATTATTATTATGTTGATGCTTGGTGTGCCATGGAAGTTTGGCAGAGGTAGTCAAAATGTAGGTCGCTTTAGTAAAAATATTTAAAATTTAGAATATGTATAAAGCAGTAAATATGAATTTGGCGTCAAAACTTAATACAGTAAAACCCCGTTAATTCATTAATTTTTCAATCATTTCAATACCCAAATTGTCAGTTTCATACTTGATGAACCCCTTTAATTCGTAGTATGAAAAAATTTTCAGACCCCCGCATCGTAAATTAATACATTTTTACATCATATAATTAAATTTTTTTGGGTATGTTATAAAAAATTAACAATGCGTGCGGTTTTTTCACCGCATGCGCTTATGTGGGACAATCTTTATATATTTCACGATACCTACCGACACAACGCGCACCTGAGCCTATTTAGTGTGAAACCTCCTTATGTACATATGATGTCGTGATCCCTAAAATCCATGAACACTTTCTTCAGTTGCGCTGCTTTAATTTGCGCTAATTACTTGTACATGGACGCGTTTAAATTGTTTTTCACCTATTCTATATTCTCCTTTCGATTCTTTTTACTAATAACTGTGTTGTTAAAATGTTTTTTTTTTAAAGATGACTTTGTATTATTTCACAAATTTATGAACGATTGTATTTCTAATAACTGTATTTATTGTATTAATAATCTTAATTTTCCTTGAATGACATTATTTTAACGTCTTATATATTTAGCATGAAATTTTTCAAGTGATCCTGATATACCGGAGGAAGTATGTTCTCATCTTTATGCGGTGGTAAAATTTGTATTGCGGAAGTCTCAAAAAAATGAGAAAAAGAAAAACATTCTGTTTAATTAATTTCAGTAGTTACATATGTATTATATAATTACATCAAGACTTTGAATTGGTATTTTTTCATAATCTGAGATTTTTACACAATCGCATTGTGAAATTTGAAAATAATTTTTTTGGTCCCTTGAATTTCTTATTAATGGGGTTCCTGCTTATGCGGGAACCCCATTAATAAGAATTACAATTTTTTTGTTTAGTTCTTTGTACTTCTAATTAACGAGGGTCTACTGTAATTTAAAAATAATTAAATAATTAAAAAAGTGTTAAGATTGGGATTTAAATTCTAATCACAGAATATATTTTTTGTATTTACAAATACATTATTGTCATACATAGTAATTAAAATTGATAATATTAATTCATAATCGTTGCTCAAATAAGTCTCTTTTCATACTTAAAACATATTTAACATTTGTAATCTACTAAAGACTTTTTGAAATTCAATAAAGAAATAAAAATGTTTATATTAAACATTTTTCTTCACAAGAAAGAATTAATATGTCATTGGTAATTGTGATACATTTAACATAAAAAATAAATAAAAAGATAAAAAATTTACATATTTTCATCAAAACTAAACAAATTTTTATTTACTATTAATTTTGTCAATAGGTGAACCTAAAAAGTAGATTTAAAATCTATAAATATTTTTTACCTTACAAAAGTACTTACTCAATAAAATGATTGTTTTTTAAATTTATATTTTTAATCAAACAATAATACATGCGAAGAATATGAAAGGTCAAACTGTCTTCTAAAATCAATTCTCTAAGTACTATAGTAACCACAACTAATGACATGACTAATATAATATTACCGACAATGTTAAAAATGTGGATAAATAGCCATTATAAAGCATTAATATTGTTGAAGTGTTGTTTTGTCAGTAATATCTATAAACATGGAAATGTTCTAAGAATTTAATAATTTCTGATAAAAAGTATAATATCCATTGAAGAGTGTAGCTAGAATACTGAAATAAAAGTTGTGTTAAAGTACAAGATATTGGTTAGGCAACTTTTAAACATATATGTAGTATTGTGTAACTTGAATCTCTTCAAAAAATGAAGAAATATTAGGCTTATTGGTGGTAATTGTAATTTGAAATTCACCTAATTATGGAGAAAAGTAATCGAAAAAAAAAAATGCATAGTGATGAGAGAACAATTTAACAATGAAAATGTCATATGATAACATGACATTCCATATACAGTAGACTCCCAATTATCCGGGATCGAATCAACTGGGACTTATTTTCGAAAATTAAAATTTTTTTTTTTTTTAAAATGTTCCACATTGTTCATAACGACAACTAAACACATGCTTTAAGAGTCGAGCACGTTAGCTGTTCATCGTGTCCAAAGAGTGATCTCTCAAAATATTCATTTTTTTATTTAGTGTTTTATGAGGATTAGTTGTATCCAATGAGTAGTAAGCAGCATAGTAAATTATAACGGCGTGGGGTTTGCTGTCAGAGGTACCATAGTTTATTTTTATTTACGCAGCCAAAGTAAAATATTATTATGACAAATTAAAGTTGCAGGTCGATTTTAACACGTTTTCTGAATGAGTAACATGGTTTAAATAGAGGCATGGCATCTAACAAATTACCATTCAAAGAAAAAATTAAACAGTGATGGTCTAACTGCATGAGAATTACCTCTAAGTTTCAACAATTAATAAAAACCGAAGATCTTATGCCGAAACAAATTTAAATCCCTAATTAAACCAGATTGGATGTGATAAAGAATTTCTCGATTTAAATCAAAATTATGAAGAATAAGTGTCACGAAACTTGCGACAAATTGACGGGTGCGGGATTTTTAAGAGCAATTGGCACGTGATTGGCTTCATTCAGACTAAAGTGTAACTAATCACGGAGTATCGTGCATCCTAAAGATGACGAAGAGGAAGATAAATTAATTTCTTCAGAAAAAATCAACACTGTCTGCTAAATTTAAACCACGGAATCATTTCTTTACTACCTTGCTGATTTTTGTAACATTTGAATATTTTCAGAACAACCGGGAAATTTGATTATCCAGAATTTCATTTCACCATCTATCCTGGATAATCGGAAGTCTACTGTATGTACATACATACGTACATATACTACTAGATGTCATATAAAAATGTAGGCTGCCAAATCTGTTTCTTCTTGATTGACCAGTAATTGGACGTAAGCTCATATAATACACAATAATTTTGACGTGTTAATGAACAATTAACTTAACACAATTATATAAAACTTAAATATTTAGCTAACAAGTATAACAATAATTTATTAAGTGTAGGACTAAATATAATAGTCAGCCAAAAAAATACAATACTTTTTTAAGGGCACTTCTTTGTTAAATTGATATTATCACTAACAGTTATGAGGTGTTATATTGTTTAGTTCACAAGAATAAAAAAAATAAGCTGAAAATGAATTATAATATAAATTAAATTAATCAAGTAGAAAGATATACAGAAAAAATCTATTTATCGACAAATATTTTCATATTTTCAAAAAATGAATAAAGATACCAAGTAAAGAGCACAGTATGTATGTATATGGTTATGTAAATGGTATTGCCAATTCGCAAAAACCCTACATGGATTCATGGACTCATGTATTTTCAACTACAATCCCAGATAGGTATCAGTAACATCCTTATTACCCATACAACATTTGCATACCACAGCATTTTTAAGAAAATGTCCCAGTGATTTATAATAACAGTCGGTAATCATACAAATTTTAAAGTGCACTTTATATATATTATAGAATTAGTCTTACTGTTCGGTTGTCTGAAAAGTCATGATGCAGTTTGGTAACAGATGGCGCTAAATTATTTTTGAGGTATTAGAGTCATTAGCATCTATGTTATTACTATGTCATGTTATTTGACAGTTGACAGTTCTAGCTTCATTCTAAAAAACAATTGAGCGATTTGGTTAAATTTTTGAGATTTTCTAACGACTGTGCATTTTCACCACATTTTACTTCTGTAAAGGGAAGAATGCGCGTCAAGTTTGTGCAAAGTTGAATAAAGTTTACGGTGACAATTCTCTACAAGAATGTTTGATCTCAACGACACTCCTCAGTTAGGGAAGCCCACTGAAGTTGATGATGACAAAATCAAGACATTAATCGAGTCAAACCTACGTTACATGACAGGGATTGCAGAAACATTGAACATCCATCATTCAAGCATTCGCTGAAGAAGCTGAAATACTTAAGCAAGCTCGGTATTTGGGTTCCTCGTGAACTCAAAGAAGTTCATTTGACAGTGTATATATACATCTGTGATGCTCATTAAACGTGAGGAAACTGACCCTTTTTTGATGTGACTAATAAGAGGGAGGTTATGCTCTCAGTGTGGTGGGATTTTAAAGGTGTTGTGTTTTTCAAGTTCCTACGAAGGAATCAAACAATCAATTTGAATGTGTATTGTTGGCAATTGGACAGTTCAAATGAATCCATCATCCAGAAACGTCCAGAGTTCATTAATCGTAAAGGAGTGGTGTTTCATCACGACAACGCAAAACCACATACAAGTTTGATCACCTGTCGAAAAACCCCTTCCAAACCACCCTTCCAAACTCCTTGCATGGCATAACGTTCAATTTCGATGAGGCCGTAAATCATCACCTTGTTCAGATTTTTGCTTCATAATTCTCCATGTTATGAAGCTCACTGAAAGATGGCAAAAGGTTATCGAACAAAACAGGCAATATATCATTGATTGCTCTTAGTTCTATATATAAATAAATGACTTTGAAAAACATAGAAAAGATGCATCATGATTTTTCCTACAACCCAATATTTCTATAATTGTAGAATTAATTTTACTGTATATTTTAATAATTTCATTTATAAAAGACATGCATGTTTCATTTAGCGGTAAGACGCTCGTGTAGTGACCCAGTAGATGGGGATTCAAGCCTCGTACTGGGAGACTACCAAGCTAGTCAGATTTTCATACCACAAGCGCTTTGCTTAGTTTGAAATAAGTAAAAATATTGAGTGACGTGTATTCTGTGTACGCACCACCATTTAAAAAAATATTTTTTTATTAATAAAAACTGTCATATTTAATCAACATACAATTTTTTTAATTTTAATATATCTATATTCATATTGCTTGAGCCACTGTACCCCAACCTATTGCAAATGCTACAAGAGAACAAATGCAAATGATACATAGAAAACACTGTCCATCTCCATATGGACTCTGATCTAGTGAGGTGGGCATGGAGCACATGAAATATTGAATGTTTTTAATATCTAACGCAAACACATTGTGGTTATTCATTTTAATAGTTAAAAATTTATTAACTTTGTTTTTAAACCGTTTAATGGTTAAAGTCAATTTCCACATCTTTCATCATAGTAACAATTTAAATCAGGTACTAGATTTATTATTATTTTTTTTTAAAATTGAATTTGAAAATAATAGAACAATTTGACATATGGTTTTAGTTAGTTTTTTTGTCAATTTTGTTGATGAAAATGTATATTCCAAAACCGGTTGGTGAATATAATTAATTCATAGTAGTTTAAAAATAAAGTAAATAAATTTTTAATTGTTAAATATTGAATGTATTTAAGTTTAAAAAAATATAGGCACTGATATAATCAATCTGTAAAATGTGCAGTAGATAATGAATAATATGGATGGTCATCCTGGTATCATCACTTTAACTTTAGGCGGCTTTAAACCGGTACATAGTCATCATGGAATCAGAAACATCGAAATTGACAGCAAAACTTTTTGTTGTAATATAAAGAATTTTTTTCGCTACTGATTATATCATTTTATAATATTAGTAAAATATCAAAAGGTTGTAAAACCTATAAATTAGGATTTAGGATAACTGTTATTAAAAATTTCAGTTAATAGTACATGTTAAGTTAATAAAAGTATAAGTAAAGTGTAACCTAACCTAACCTTTTGAATAAATTTATAATGTCACATTTTTCAAAAGACGCCCCCTCATCATAATTCCGTTGATTCACTCAAACCCATTTACGGAAGCCGCCTTAAGAGTTAATTAAAAAAAAAACTTCAAGTGTTATATATAGGTATTTATCACATTTAATTTAATAAAATAAAAAAATACACTTAATCATTCAGCTACCTGTAAGAGCATCAGTATACTTAAACCTTGGAATTAGCAGTACGCAATAATAAAGTGGTTATCAGCACTTTGGATTGAGCATTGCGTTCCACAGTCCACGTCCAGTTATCTAATCGAGGGTGAGTGCAATGCACGTGGCATTTGTGATATTAATGTTCGAAAATTTCCTTTTCTGCATTTTATTTTTATTTAGTGTTTTCCCTATTTATTTCCAAGCATTTACTTTTTCGACAGTGTTTTTATAATATTAACTATTGACTAATGTTTATAAAAGATTAATTGAATGTAATTGGTATAATCACCTGAAAACTGTACTTGTGGAAGAATTCAATCGGTCATGAATCACATTACAACCGTTATTGAAGTGAGCATGCAGATGACACTGAATAAGCTCTCTCCGTTATAATTTGGAACCATCAAATTATGCTTCCATACATTTGCAACATGATGTACGACACAGCTTCATGTGCATTAATTATTCAGAACCATTAACCATTACAGCTTAACCTTTCTAAGTTTAACTAAACTTTCCGTTAAAAAATTAAAATTACTTTAGATGTTAATGAATTTAACATCAATAAAATATACAGAATTGAAATAAAAAATCAGTTTGTAAAAATTTAATTCTGCCATTTGTAAATGCTGCGATATCAGAATGATTGTCGTAATGTGATACAGTTTTTTAAATGATCACCTTGCTGTGATACAATGACATTTTCATTATACATACTGCATGTTTGAAATAAATTAATCAACGAACGTGAATTAGTCAAAAGATACCCACTGTGATTTGGGGATCCCGGGAGAAGACAGAGCACTTTGCCACAGATCAGCACATGCTGTTTTCTCCCCGATCAATACTTTTCCCAATATTTCCTTAACACCCATGGTGTTCTTGCATCCCAGACTAACATACACGGTAACATTGGATAATGTGGACGATTTGACGGGGAGTCGAGTACACGAGGACTTTGGATCCCATCTAGCCGATATTGTGGGTTGAAATCTCTCACTTTTCCAATGTGATTCCTGGTTCTTATCTGATATAGAGGCTTTGATGTATAAAGGGGCTGAAAATATAAAATTGAAACATTAATTTTTATAAAAATACAAATATGCAATTCTAAAACAGCATTTAGGAAGATGTAGGTGTGTACGAGTTTAGAGTATGTGTTGTGTATGCTGACTCCAGAGCAGAAGGATTGAAGATGGTGTATATGATGAGAGCATATATGAGTGTCTGATAGGCGGCAGGTCACAAGAGCAGAAACTACTTACGGGTGAACTAAATTTATTAAAGATAAACTGTACAGAGGTAGAAGTTACTGCTTGGGGCGCAAACTAAGATTGGAGGCGGCTTCTGAAGCCGTTGCTTATACTGGGTTGATAAGAAGAGTGATCGTGATTTGGCCCGTCCTAGTGTTGCCAGCTGCATTTGAATTGTTATATACCATTGGTACCCTACATCTTTATGGTTGGTGGAAGTTGCAAGTACTGCTTTGTGCAAGTGCGTTCAGCTTCGCCGTGCGGTCTATAAATGATTAGTATACCATACTCACCGCTTTGATGTATATTCTTAACTCAATTCTTAAAATATTGTGAGCTGTTGCACTGTTCTGGTCAATTTCTGATTAGTGGTACATTATAAATAAAGCTAGCAGAAAATATACTGTTACAAAATTATATTTTCTGCATTGAAAAATAGTTTCTACGAAAACCCTGGTCGTGCAGCATCCACCACTGGCCGCGTAATAGCCACAATAGCCACCCACAGGCCTAGCAGTTATAATCGATTGTTTTTCTTAAAATATGTTTTCTGAGGGACCAGCAAATTCAAACCTATTAAGCGTGAAAACTTATTTAGCAGGGATTTCACATTATTTATATTTGATGACTAATTTTGCGTTTTAACTAGTTACATTAATATTACGATTTTTTAAGAATGTTTTTTTTTAAATAGACACATACACGGAATACATGTCAAATCAATATTCTTACTATTTTCAAAGAATAGCTATAAATCAGAAGAATCACAATGAATCATCCATAAGACAAGAATGCGAAATTGATTTTAGAATTCTAATTAGCGCTTTTTCTATCGTAAAGGATAGGTCATGCGTAATAGGAGATCAAATATGACAAAATATGTCACATGTAAGTCAGACATTATTTTATTATCTTGCATTAAGTTTATTTCTTTTTACAAAGCGTAATGTTTCTACTTGTCTTAGAAAATGTACTCTGTTTCCTGCTGATTAACTTGAAGAATGCATATTTAAAAAAAGTACTGTTTGTAAATAGTTACCTGTTTTGAGCTCGTACCTAAAACTGATTTAAAACTAAAACTAATTTTTACACAATTTACATGTATCCTCAACATTTGGACAATTATATTATCAATATAATCATCCAAAAACATCACCTTTACGCGCAATGTCAATAATTCCGCTTAAACATATAATATTCTCTCTTACTGAATCTCATTTGCAGTGCATTTTTGGAGAAATTATTTAAACTACATCGAACGTCGGCAGGGCCGAACTTTATGCGAAAATACATTAACATTTTTGTCTTTTTACGATTTAAATTTTTTATCACAAATATGATTACGATATAATTTTTTGTTTTATTTATTTATTTTGTGCCGATGTAAAAAGCATAAAAAGTTAAAGTAAACAAAAAAATCAGCCAGATAATTTTTTTCAGAGTTAATTCAGTTTTCAGTACATATTTAAACGCTCTGCATTGTTTTTTGATTTTGCCGATAAATTTTCAAATATATATCTTGTTATACCATGGTACAAGATAATTAAAAGAAAAGCGCTAACCATCGGTCGTGAAGCACATTAGTAATTTTATTTTTTAAGAAACACGGCTAAACTTGAGAAAACAGTATTTCCTCTGATTATTGCAAAATGCATTTTTCGATTGAATTGTGTGCCCTGAATTCAAAACTTCTAGATTCTAGTTGCCATTGCACCATTCGAAAAGCAACCGTTTTCTCCATTGCGAATTTGCTTCTACCGGAAAACATATTTTTTTGTAAAGATCTGAGAAGTTACGTATTCTCGATATACACCATAAATGCTAATTGAAGCTCCTAATGAAACGGGGTATGTTATCTCCGAAAACGGAAAATTATCGGATTTCGAACATCATAATTTTTTTTTTAACAATTATATGAACTGAAACTATGTAATAACAATAAGAAATAAAGTAATTTGCATAAAAAATGTTGATGAAAGAATACGATATTTTAAATTCCGGAAACGTATTGAAGGTTCGGTTAATGCAGAACAGTGTACAATTAGAGTTATACATATAAGTCAAGGCATTATTTTGTTCTCTTAAAGGATAAGCTTGCCATAATACAACCGTTAATCTAAACTGTTTTAAGAATTGGGTTTTTCGGCCAGGAATTTTTGCATAGTTAAAGATAAAAATTAATTAAAATAAAACAAGATATTAATATTATCAATGCGGCTCTTATATTGAGAAGATTATCTACAAATGCAAAAAATAATTTACGGGCGGCAATCCTTGTTTCCTGAAAGCAAGGCAGTAAATTTTATTGGCCTATTCAAATGTCTGTTTTGTTTTTGTGAGTGAATAGATTGTTTATGATTATGATGAACATATTTTAAATCTCTAGGTTAAAATTACTTAAATGATTTATTTTTGAAATCTATTGAAAAAGAACAGCTACATAATTTTAAGTACTTACAAAGGTAATAATGGAAATTTAGAGGTTTTATATTTTGGCACGATTCTAAGATACAATTCTGTTCAAACACTAATGATATTTTAATGAAAGATAATATATGGAAGAAGATGGCTATACAATTTTATATAAATGAGGTAGAGACAACATTATTACCTTAAGCATTTAAAATTATATAGCTGCCCCTTTTCAATAGATTTCATATAAATACAAGTTGTAGAATTTAAAATTGTTACTATTGATAATTCCTCATAAAGCGAAACACGTCTTACGAAAATTAAACGAGTATAAATAAAAAACAAGTGTTTTTATTTTCATATGTGTCATTATGGAGTTCTACAAACTTACCACCGAAACAATAAAATTAATCATAAAATTAATTTAATTAGGTATTATTTTTTATAAAGATATTCGTTTGATGCTTTTATTTCTTGATCAGATTATACATGATATACGTAGTACCCTGACAATCTTTCAGATGCGCGCTATCGACAAGCGCACACGTAGCTTATGAACTTTGAATGACTGAATGAAAAAGCTGCACTGTTTGCACAAATCATTATAGCCATATTCTTCCAGGGTCATACTGTCCAGAAATCTTTTATGTGATACTTTTCTGGATATTTAGTTATATGTCTGAGATAAAGCAGTTTTTGGATATTAATTATTTTGGTAACTTCCTAGTCTCTTTTTCATCCGATTTAGAATATTTTGTCCATTTTTTAATAATTTCACAACTCAAATAAAATTTAACCTCAACATAGACGTACAAATCCAATATAAGCGATATAGAAATATCTGTAATAAGGCAACAAAAACGACAAAAATACTATATTATAGAAATCTATTAGAACAAAATAAAACCAATACAAAAAAAAGTTGGCCAATTATTAGAGAATTCACCAATTTTAATAAAGATAAAAGTAATAAAGAATTTCAAATGGTTGATGATGAAAGTATTCCAAACACCGATGAAAATCAGACTGATATCTTAAACTATATAAATAAATACTTCTCAATAGGTTTAGAAAATTTCAGATGAACACTTACTTAGAATGAACATGAATTACAGTTATGTAATAATGTCCGCTTAAATTCGCAAAGATCAAACTCAATATTTTTAATTCCGACTACACCACATGAAATCAACACAATTATACAGGGATTAAAAGCTAACGGTGCTCCAAGTAAAGATGGTATTTCAATCAAGCTTGTAAAATAAATTAAGAAATACTTAACCGAACCACTTGCTTTTATTACTAATCTGAGTCTACAAACTGGAGTCTTTCCAACCGTGCTAAAAGATTTGTTGCTATGCCCAATTTATAATAGCGGAAACCCTAGTGATATATCCAACTATAGACCGATTTCTCTTCTAAGTGTTTCTTCAAAAATTCTAGAAAAAATTGTTAAATGGAGATTCCTCAAATTTCTAGATGTAAATAACATTCTATCCAATCAACAATTTGGTTTCCGATCGAAACGCAATACAGAAGATGCCCTCATGTCTCTCATGGAATTCATTGTCTCGAACTTAGACAAGGGAAATAAATGCATGGGGATTTTTCTTAATCTTGCAAAAGCATTTGACACCATACCGCACCTACTATTGCTAAAAAAAACTTGAAAACATATGAGTAAGGGGCACAGCATATAAGTGGTTTAAGGATTACTTAACAAATAGATGTCAAATTGTCCAAAACAATGAAAAATACAGCGATCCATCATTGATAACACACGGTGTTCCACAAGGAAGCATTTTAGGCCCTATATTATTTCTAGTATATATTAACAACTTTTGTAATACGACCCTAAATAATGGAAAAATAATCACTTTTGCAGATGATACCGTGCTTTGCTTTGAGGGTAAGTCTTGGGAAGAGGTCAATACTTGTGCACAGGATGGTCTGAACAAGGTGAAAAAATGGTTTGACACGAACCTCCTATCACTTAACACAAAAAAATCAAAATATGTATGTTTCTGTATTAACAAAAGATTGTACATGACTGCAAAATAAACAAGAACACGGCTTCCTCATGCCAATGTGAAAAATTGACACGAGTCAAAATTATTCGACATCTGGGAGTACTGATCGATGATCATCTTAACTGGAAAGAACACATATCGAAATGGATAAGAAAACTAATCTACTTTTTTAAAGGAATACAATGTATAGTTGATTACAAACTCTTAAGATCGGTGTACTTTGCACTGTGCTATTCCTTAATTAATTATGCTATTTTAGTTTCGGAAGGAGCAGCAAAAACAATATTGGAGTCGGCTAAAAAAGCACAAAAAACAATTCTCAAGGTAATAATTGGTCATCCCTTTAGATATCCATCAGATCTCATATTTAAAGAGTACAATGTCCTAGATATAAGACAAATCTTTATGTTGAGACTCGTTCAATATTTCCATGCTAACAACAACTCACCCCAAGTAATAGATCATGGACACCTCTTCACCTCTGTTAGAACAAAAATATGTATCATCTAATAAATAAATAAATAAATAAAATCCGGCCATTAAAATGATCTCACGTCATTTCGGAAAAATACTTATATTTACAAGTAAAGCAGGAGTTGAAAAAAAACGCAGATAATAAACGGCCGGATATACTGATTAATCCCATGATAAAAGAAAAACCATCCCACCCTGTCGAAGGTTACAAATGTTCCCCGCCTCCCTGCGCCACTCCTTGAGCGAGAGCTTATTCAGTACCCCGAAAAGAGCCACAATGGTAAGTTTCAATAAGAATTACACCGCCGTCGAAGCTGTTACAAGGGAGGAACACGACATAGGAATAACGAGTCGCATTTCAATGGGTATAAACTTCACATCCGCACCCCGCGGCATTCCGGGGGAGGCTCGTCTCTTGTTGTAACAGAGAAACCGAAACGGAAAGAAGTTTAGAGTATAAATAAGTTTAACCGCGTCTTTTCGCGTTCGCGAGAGCGGGACGCCAGATAAAATGGCGGGTGGGACGTATCGATCGGCGGGAAACCCGAGGCGCCGCTTTCCCCGCAGGAGCCGCCTAGCGAGGCTTTCCACCGTCACCAGCGGCCGTAGTCTTCGCTGCACGTCCTACAAGTATTAAATAAAACATATGTACATTTAAAAAATATATTTAATAGTTCCTTGCCCATTTCACTAGATCAGAGACCGTACCGAAGTATTTCTCTTGTATTATTTCGTACATGGTAACGAACATGATGTACACAAAATACTTTATTTATTATAATACTTATTTAATGACATTTATTATATATTTACACTACATTACGCAACTACACCAAAATAACGTTTCTATCTTTTAAATCTACTGGCAACTAAAAGAAAATGATTTTTTATATAAAGGTTTCCTCAAAACACACCACACGTAAATGAAATCTCCATGTATTTAAAATTATTCCACCTTCGTAACACATCCGTAGTAGAACTGAAGTTGTGAAAGTCAAATAATAAAAAATATATATTACCCATCTCTTATCTATGGCATTAAAACGATCAATAATAGCTGTGAAAATCATAGACAACATCGATACTACTGTAACAAGAGTCAGAACTGTCAAAGCGGGCCAATATAAAATACAGTTGATCTGAACCAAAACTGATGAAAAATCAAACAAACACTAGTGAAATTGAATATTGTTGAGTCTTATTTTATTTTACATATTTTGTGAATTGAAGATAAGTTGCGTGTCTATTGTAACATACCTAAAGATATTAGTGCTTACAGCATAATTTATAAGAATATTAGATTCAATTTGTATTTTTCAGAAGATAAAATGCTTAATTCATGTGCTGCTTATAATTGTGACGTGCGTTATTTCAAAGGGTGTGGATTATCATTCCATTTGTAAGTAAATTTGCAAATGATAGTTTCAATGAAACATTAAATAATATGAATTATTCATTACTGGGATATTGGCCAATCAGATCATTAAGAGTAAAGGAATAAGACAGCGTAGCGTGATGATTATCGCGACAATCACACCAAATCATTTTATTTAAACTGGAATTATTACAGCTTACACTATGTTATAACAGTCGGTATTATTATATTATACTTTCATATCCTTTTTATTATAGTGAATTATACTTAGTGTTTACGCGCCTTTTTACTTTGATTGGCACCACTGGGTTTGCTGGTTTATAATAATGTACAAGTGGGTGTGTGTGAGTATTGCCACCCTTTTTTCGGAAAGCTAAGAAAACAGTAAACGACAAGTGTTTAATTACATTCTGTGGTTCGACCAGTCCAGAGGTCCAAATAAACTACCAGTGCGCGCTTCGATCAGTCGAAATCTAAAGAAGACAACCCAGCTAAAACAACATCAGACCAGAAAGCAGAAATAAAAAGGTTAGTGCAGTTCATATATCATATCATATGTGTGCTTATTGTTAATCGGAAATCTGGGAACCAATTATCGAAGGCATTTACATAAACACTAAAGCATGTATTCAGAATGCGTCGGTAAAGCCCACGCTTTCCTTTAAAATTCCATAAACACGTATATTCTATTCAGAGTTGCACAAAAGTCCGCGCTCGACAAAGGTATGATGTCACACGTTAAAGTCGACGCTCACCTTGAAAATTTGTATGGAATTTCATTTCAGATTCACGCCTATGCAAAATAAAAGGAAAGCGCGTACCTCTCATTTGACGGTTGAAGAAAGTTGATCTCGGGCTACCTTATATTTTGTTGATGTCAATATTTTTGACGACTTTTTCTTTAATTATGGAGAACATTGATGTTCTGGATGTCAATTTTGAGGAGTACGTCGATTATATGAATGAGATGGACAGGCCCGCAGCAATTCGGCGTTATTTATGCGACTTTGAGAACCCTGTCGAACTATATAATCGCCGCGACTTCAAATTGTGGTTTCGCCTAGAGAAACATACCGTAATGGAAACAATAATGCAACAATTGGCTGCCTGGAAACAATAATGCAACTGCCTATTCCTATTATACAAGTTGCAGTGGCGCTGCGCTTTTATGCGACGGAAAATTTTCAGGTACATATGTCTGATATTTTTGTTGTTAATATGTGATTGTGTAATATTTCTACTTATACATTACTATTTAAATATTTTATTGACAATATTCTACAACATATTTTTCAGATTGTTGCTGGAGATCTCCATAAAATAAGCCAGCCGACTTCCAGCAGAATTGTTCAAGCAATTTCTCGGCGTTTAGCACAAAGGGTTGCTGATTTTGTGAAATTCCCTCAGTCACCACAGGTTCTTAGTGAAAACTGAGAACTTTATTAAAAAGCGCGATTTCCAGGAATTGTGGGATGCATCGATTGCACCCACATTCCTATCAAAAGCCCAAGCAGAGCCAGAGGAGAAATTTTCAGAAACAGAAAAGGCTGGTTTTCATTGAGCGTGCAAGTGGTGTCTGGTCCACGCATGGAAATTTTGGACATTGTTGCCAGATGGCCAGGTTCTGCCCAAGATTCGAGAATATTCACGAACAGTAGTTGTCGTAGGAAGTTCGAAGAGGGAAGGATCTCTGGTATTCTCCTCGGGGACAGTGGATATGCCCAGTCGAGGTATTTATTTACCCCGATGTTAAATGCAAGAACTGAACCTGAGGAAAGGTACAACAGATCGCAAATAGCCACACGTAACGTGGTGGAAAGGCTTTTCGGTCTGTGGAAAAGGAGATTTCCTTGCCTCACGAGAAAACTTCATAACAATCTACCGAATACAACCAATACTATAGTTGCATGTGCAGTTCTACACAATATATGCATTGCATCGAGGACCCACATTTTATTTTGCCTTCTGGTGTACAAAGGCAACCAAGAATGCCTGGATATCAGCCATTAAACAATGTATCAGGCAGGCTGATAAAAGTAGCTTTTATTGCGAGGCACTTTACCTAATTTTGTTTAATTTTTAAATCATTTTATTTTCATTCACTTTCATGTCACATCAGAATATTAATAGTTCATAAGACTAGTATCTATAAACTTCATTCTAATGCCTGTGTAATAAATATGTTTTTTAAAGGATTCTTCTTTATTAATCTGTTATGATATTCATCTTATCCTGTTATATATGCATAACATTAATCCGTTACTACATAACTGAAAATAATTATACTTGTCAATTATCTTCAAACACTTTCACAAAAAATTGATTAAATTGTTCTATTTTGGTAACAATTTGGCTTGATCTCAGGTACAGCGTTACATTTCTGAGTTTTTATTGTTAGGCGATACCTACAAATGTTCAGATAAATTTCATTTTAAGAAGTAATGTTTTATTTAACTTTCTTAAAGCTTGTAAGTTAATTTTCCATCAAATTTGCTAACCGAATATCAATCTGTTATTTTATTTTGTTACTTTTTTGAATATCCCTTGTTTTTGCATTTTCTTATTTGTTAATAAAAGACATGAAAACTCAATACAATTTTAATTATATACTATTTCCAAATAATGAATGTATTAAACCTCCCCGATCCTAGAGTCTCCTATAGGAGACATAAAATAGTATCAGAAAATTAAAAAATATTTAATATAAAAAGAAATACTTCCCTCGGCCATTTATGAAGTCTATAATGGTATAGAAGTCGATTTAACTTTATTTTTAAAATTGTTAGGCTTAAAGTCATCTATTGTCTAATTATAACGATTATTTGCTAAAAGATTTATAGAAGATGGAAACTGGATATTTTTGATTTTCTAATACTATTTTATGTCTCCTATAGGAGACGCTAAGACCAAGGAGTATAAGCAAGTTCGAACTGCATTCTTTCACCGATGAAAGCATTATGCACTTCATAAATGGCTTCTAATTGAAACAGTACAAAAGCAACACAAGTATTTGAGATATGGATCATCTATAGGCGACTACTAAAAGTTGGCCGGGTTTATGGTCACTGATGGTAATGCATTGATTGAATGCGAAAAGACAAAGAACCTCATACTGACAAAAAAAATACAGATATAAATACATATAAGACATTATATTGTAGAATGGTTACACAACATAGTAAAACAACTTTTTTTTATGTACATATATTTTATTACAAAACATGCATCATCTTGACATTATAGTGGTGCAAACACAAAAGTAAAGTTTAATAAAAAGATGTAACCTTTATCTGCACGATTATTATTATCTGTTTTGCAGTCATGATCTCAACCTTAGATTACGAATGAGAATGGTCAGATGCTATGTGTTCTCGATTTTATTTTATGAAATGGAAGCATGGATATGGCAACTTGAAGCTTTTGAGATGTGGATCTACAAAATAATGCTTAAAATAAGCTGGATGGATAGTTACGAATGAAGTTGTTATGGTTCAGATGAATAAAGAAAAAGAAGTAATTAAAAGAATAAAAATCCAAATACTTTAATCTCTCAGAGATGTAATGAGACATCCGGAGAAGTATGAAATCTTGTAGATCATAATGCAGGGAAAGATTGCTGAAAGTCGGGGCTCTGGAAGTAGGAGAAAATCATGGCTAATGAGAAGGAGCTAATGGCAAGAAGAAGAATAAAAAGATAATAAAGTAAATCGAAAATTGAAGACAAATAATTATAAAAAAATATTTTTTAGGTTTAAGCAGGAGATATTAAAATTATTTTTTCATTTTGTTCATTGATCGGTCACTCCAGTCATTTTCAAGACATACTTTTATTCAATAAGGGCGGTTTCCGTCTGCAAAGTGGCCGCTTTCTCTAGCTGTACGGATGTTTCCAGTTGGTGCCTGTCTGTTTCCATTTTTAATAAATGCAATTCTTGATTATATTGGATCAAGCGATTATTGCGGTCCATCCTTCAATGAGCTTCATCTTCGATGGTCTGCAAATGAGGGTTCCTCATACCTATGTGAAAAATACTGTATAAGATTACTAATATACATGAGCGAATACACACTAATGTCCATCTATATTGTTTAAATTAATCACTAATGTCATAATTAAAAATATATAATTAATTGATGCAGCATACAGTGATGTATGGGCACTGCACTACTACTTTACTGTGAACGTATTTAGTACACTTCCCTGCTGCAATTGTGCTGAGGTCTATTAATTTAGTTACTAAGATCTCTAGAGAAGTATGAAATGATTCACACATTTGTTTATTTGTGCGCCTAAGATCCAACTAATATTAAATCATTATAGTTAAAATCGAAAATTCTGTCAATGTGAAGATATTGTTTTATAAACTCGCCATAAATCAGGAACTCTTTCAGCTCGTCGAGAGTTGCAGAGCTAACTCCAGACCGTCACTGTCATTGACCCCTGATTTCTACATTGAGGCTCATATTTAGCATGACAATTCTTGGCGAGAGAATGACGTTTCTTCCTTGTCATCATTGTCTTTTCATTTCATTGTCCTGCATTGTTCTCTGGAAAATATGAATATTGTTATTTGTTTGAAAGATCATTATCATATTCTTGGCTTAAGTAATGTTTATCTGTTTCGTGAAAATGGTATTTTGATATGTACTTACAGTCTGGTTGCCTTCGGCAGAATTAATTTCTAAACAAGTCTGACCGCGCACTTTGATTCTATCCGAGTTGATAATAATTGGTAGCGAGAATAGTTATAGTGGGATACCGATTGAGAATATTTAATAAACAAGCTCTTTCCCTGGACGTAAATATTTTTCAGAATCGCTATAACATAACCTTAAATGCGATAACTGTCATACAGTACCACCAAACCATAGATAAGCACCAAACACAGCGCGAAATTATAGAATATCTCTAGATTCGTGGACGGCAACATCTTAACCAGGACGTGCAATTTATGAACATCCAAAATTTAAAGAAGGTACATACCTTTGTCAAGGTATACACTCTGAATAGAAATTTCACGGTACGGCCGATGAGAGGTGCGCGCTTTCCTTCAACGAGTATAAGGTCCGCACCTCGAAACAGTCATTTTGAAGCTTGATTCTAAATACAGGCCTTAAATAGTTATCGATTTCAAAATTTATTAAGGATATTTTTTAAATTTACAAAATTAAGATACAGATTTAGTCAGATAGTGGTATTCTACCTTTTATTCAGATTGATATTTATTATATACATATGGATTTATGTTTGAAATATGATGATGCTGGATGACTTTGTTTCCGCCGTTTAGTGATCAAAGACCACCTCAAGGGCGTAGATAACTCTTATAAATTATAACCTTTTAAAACAAATTCAGATTTATGTCTTAAATATAAATAAGTAGGTGTCAGAATTTTTCACTCTTTCGAGGACTATAATACTCTTACCTCAATGACACGCCACTATGTATTGTTATAAATATGATGTATTAATATGTATGTTAGTACATGTTAAAAGCCAAACTGTGTATATATCTACTGATAAATAAATACTGATTCTGCCTTGTGATCTTGTTAATATTACAAAACTAGTAACATCTATAGAAAAGCAATCCGTATCGGGTAAGAGTACAAGTATCTCAGGTCTATCCTTTTCTTCCTGAACTTTAAGTGTACAATATTGTCTTAAGACAATTGAAAAATACAATTTATAGCTGTTATACACTGTAAACTTTCAAAACAAATTCAATTTCCTGACTTGAATGTAAAAAAATGCCAGAAACGCAGATCTGCTGTGCGGTCCACTAGTATTGTAATATGTCTATGGTAAAAACAAATAAAAATGACGTCTAGATAATGATGTAAGAATTGCAGATAGATGAATGTAATTGTTATTATCACATATAACATAAAAATGCTATTATATCAGTATAATATACAATCATATGGAATCAGATTAATGGTTTTCTCACTTAACCTAAAACTCATTAAATTTTTTGGTTATGATGAATTATTCTTGTGCAGATTTTGATAAATATTAGGTTGCAAACATAACCAAAAATTATTCACTACAGTTTTAGTTTAAAAAAGAGAAAACATTTAAGTAGTCTAAATCTAGAGATATTAAAAACACATTTCTTATGTCAAAATTCAATAAGAAATTGCCAGTAGTAAAAATTCATAGGTTTACATTACATTACAATTACATTGATGAAAACATTTTGTTTCAATTTATTTGCTTACTGTAAAAATATTTTTTATAATATAAAACAAGATAAAAAATTAAGTAATCTTAACCTAGAGATATTAAAAACATGTTTGACATATTCAATATTTTTTTATTACTGGCAATGACACTAACATGATGGACAGTGACAGTGATGGATGATGCAACGATGTAGAGCAAATATATAATAAGATTAATAATGCATTTCAACACAGCTTTCTAATCAGTACTAATGCTATCCCAGATATTTGAATGCTTAAAAATGATAAAGTGACATTTGAATAAGTAATTATTTAGCCATGTATTGGTTACTTTGCTAAACTCTCACCTATGTCAAGTAGCTAATAGGTTTTGAAAGTTTTTAGACCTCTCTTTACGGCTTACGGGAAAGTTAGCCGTAAAGTGAAATGTCGCATAATTAATACGTATAATATGAACCCATATAAATTTCATAGGATCTGTTCAGATTTTATAAAAAAATAATGACATCACAATATTTTTTGTTTAAAACACATTTTACTTTTTATTTCCTTTAAAAATAACATGTACAGCAAGGCCCCGCTTAACGCTGTTTCAATATTACTCAGTAAAATTGGGATTCCCCGAAAGTGTGCACGATTGCGATGCTTTGACACTCGCGTGCAGTCTCGCAGTGCATTTCAATACAAACACTCGTTTTCTGCGTTATAGTTAATTTATTATCGGTCATCAACGTTATTGTGCACGTATAAAGATATAGCCATAACATGTATATTATTTTATTGTGATAAATATGTCAATTTTTAGTTTCTAAAATGGGTGATTGGAAAAAAAAGGTAAGCGATAAGAAAAAGCATTTCCCTGAAAACTAAAATGCAAGTGCTCAGACGATTAGATGCAGATAAACGGCAATCTGATATAAGTGCTGCATTAAATTTGTCTACTTCAACAATACAAACAATTCTAAAAAATAAAAATAAAATCGTATCATCAGCAACTACAACCACAAGGACTTCAGCAACCAAAATTACCCGTTCCAGAAGCAACGTTATTGAGGAAATGGAAAAATGACTTTCCATCTGGATTGACGATGAAGTTGAACGCAATATGCCATTAAATCGAATAATTATAATGGAAAAAGTGAGAACAATTTTTAACCATATTCAGAATGAAAAAGGCAATACGAGTGAAAATTTCGTAGCTAGTCGAGGGTGGTTTTATCAATTTAAAAAAAGAAACAATCTTCATAACACACAGATTACTGAAGAAGCAGCAAGTCAAGATAAAGAAGCAGCTGTTGCATTTTCAGCGATATTAAGAGCAATCATTGAACGAGGGAATTATCCTCCTGAATTAGTTTTCAATGTTGATGAAACAGACCTTTTTTTGGAAGAGAATGCCAAAACGTACATTTTTATCCCATGAAGATAAACGAGCACCAGGATTTAAAGTTGCAAAAGATCGTTTAACACTTTTACTGGGTGGTAACGCTAATGTAGACTGTAAATTAAAACCACTGTAACAATACATGTTACAAGAAAAACTAATAAAGTAACTTATTTTCTGTTCTGTTTCACTTATTCCTATTATTTACGTGTTAAGATTGCCTCGTTTAACACTGTTTCGTTTAGTGCTGGAACTTATTGGAACGTATCCCTCGCGTTGAGCGGGGCCTTACTGTATTAATAATAATAAAACAAAAATAAAATGTTGAACGGTCCTAATTGGAGCTTGAAGAGGAACATGAAGAATCACATGACATTATGTTGTCATCGGCTCCACCTGCAGTTGTGTTGAAATAATTGGTTTGACCTGCTTTTACACTTCTTTATAGCAGTTAATGGCTGTATTTAGTAAAACAGAAACTTTAACGCTGCTTTCTTCGCCAGGATCAGTTTGAAGTAGGATGTTTACTCCTTGTTTGAAATAAAAAATTACTTTTTGGCCGAAAATCGAAACTAAGGTATAGTTTAAAAGGTCCGTTGTAATGAAAAGCTTTATAAAGTGCAGCCGTATAGCGAGATATTGGTGTATTTATTATTAGATTTATGAATATACTTGTAATTAGTCTGCAATATGGAAAACTTATTAAATTAAAATTAAAATACATTTAATAGAAAAAAATATATTTGGAAGGATGTTAGAAGCTTGTATGAAAATTAAGATGCTAAGGCATAAAAAATATATAATAAATATTTGTAATATTAGTAGCTCATTTAAAAATCGAGATGGCAGAGCATAAAAAATATATTTGGAATGTTACAAGCTCGTTTGGAAATCTAGATGCTAAAGCATAAAAAAAGAATTGCGAATTAATCATGAAGTTAATTGAATAATGGATGGAATAGAATCAAAAATCATATTTGGATCTGCACTCGGATCAGGCAAGGTTTCATTTAGTAGAGTATGTCCAACAAGTAAATAAAAGAAAAAAAAGGTGATACCTTTTTGTTGTTCATGTTCCTGCATAGTTTGAATGTTGCATCGCATCTTTTGTAAAGTGATTTTAATAAAATCATTCAATCCATCTTCACTGACGGTATACAGCAGAGTTATTTCAACTTGTCCTTTTTTATTTTCTTTCTGGAATATACAAAGGACATCAATTATTTTTATATACTTATACGGTAACATATACACTTTTCCCACGCAAATACAAGTTTTCATGAATAAATTAAACAGAATGGGATTTTTTATGGGTGGTGGTTTTTACTGTCGTGGGTCGGTTATTAAATTCATGAGTTGAAATTTAGTCGACCTACGGCAGAAGAAATTTTAATTATCTGGATGAATTTTCTCACCAATGGACATTCACGTCATCGATACTTCAAGTTCAACGACACATTTTTTAAAGACACATTCACATACATACAGTTTTCATTACAGTATTGTTAATATAATATTATAGGTACAGAATCTAAAGCTTTTTAAAAAATTTATGTTATAATTAATCTTATATAATATAATCTCTCTCAACCTTTTCCCACCTTTATAATATATTTTTAATACTATTTGAATAAAAATTAGAAGATTACATCAATTCAGAAGATTATTTAGATTTTACCGTTAGGCTCGGTTTTAACAGTTGGCTTTGCTACTTGAAAGCTAAGGTTTTTTGCGATTTCAGTTACTTTTTCTTCTTTTAAATAGGCAATCCACCCTTCAAGAGTGATTTGTGCCATTAATTAAGTCAAAACTTTATTTTATAGAAAAAAGTACAATAATATTATAGAATAGGAAATATTATATTACAAGTCAATACCATTGTCGTTCAAAAAATTTGCTATTATATAGAATAAATGTGGCGAGTTAAGGGAAAGAAGATGACACAATTTAACTGGGAGCTGAAAATTTCCATTGACGAGACCACTGTAAAAAAACCTATGATCCGTAATGGACAGACAAAAAAGACATGGTCAAGGGTTTCCTACTAAGCACCACATTCACACATTGGGGAATCTATTAAGTTCAATCTGAACAAATGAGAGGACACCTGGCAATGCTCGATTCTCATTTTAGAGATATTTGATACTGTTCTTTTGGAGACTTTCCTTTTGGAGAACCAGGGGGTGCGAGGAATAGATCCTTGAATTACTTTAAGCCAATTACTCTTATGATTATTTGGATCCATTCATTGTGCAGTCCAGATAGAATTTGTACATTTTTTTACCATATTAAGTCTGTCATACGTCAGGATATGGAATTGATGGGGCAAAACTCCGGAAAGAGTGGTCTCCAAACGAATGACACCTGTTTATTGTTACTGTACAAATTAAATAGACATCTTCTGATGGAACAGATTATCTCATTGTTTTGCCAAACTTTTATATTAGCAGAGAGGGATTCAAGAGCTGCTTGCAAGTCAGAATATTTTTGTCATTCTGGAGTACGCAGATGTCCAAGGCCTTAATTGCCCAACATTCTGCTGAGAAAACCGATGAATCTGAAGGAAGTCGTAGCTTCACATTTATTTCTAATTGAGGCATGAAGGCTGCAGCACCGCAATAGCCCTTAGGGCAAAGTTTATAACCGTTGGTATAGATGTGGAGATAATTAAACCATTTCGAATCAAGTACACTATTAAACAACTTGTTTACATGATTTTCATTTAGCTGGGCTGATTTGTCTAGTCCTGAGATTACATCAATGTTAGGAGAGAAAAATATAGCACGATAGGGGGTAAAATAGACTAGAAGAGTAGAATAGCGAGGTGAATCAGGATATTTTGTTTTTCAGTAGGAAAAGCTATTGCATAAATTTGGGCAAGATTTATTTGATAAGTATCTCCGAGAGTCTTATCAGTGAAGTGAGAACGGAAACCTTTTGTGATAGTGGGTGGGAAATAAAACTGAACTTTTTTAGAAAGAATTTATTTGACCTGATTGTCACCTAATGAGGAGGCATCTCTACACATTTAACTTGGAGAGAATTGATTGGAGATGTATTTATAGCTCCCAAAATAAGTCTCAAACATTTGGACTGGATTATGTCAAGCTTGGATTGAAGGTAAGCTGGTAGAGGATTTAACAAAAAAAACTAGCATAGTCTAAATGGCATCATACCAGGGCTTGATACATGAGATTCATGGTAGATGGATGAGAGCCCCACCATACTCCACAAACCAATCTTTGAATATTAATATTTTTTTCACATTTAGCTAGAACCATATCTATGTGGAATTTCCAAGAAAGTTTTCTGCCCGAAAATTTTACTTAGTTTTTGACTGGAATACTCACATTATCGATGGTCATTGACGGGAGGGACTTTGTGTTTCCTCGTAAAGACAACAATATAGGATTTCGAAGGCTAATCATCACACTTCAACCATTTGTTTATATAGTCCAGCAGATAGTCTACTAATCGCAGAATCAATATTGTTGTCTGAAACATACATAGCAAAGTTCAACACGTTACATAGTTTTGATATCTTACGTATGAGGTCCGCAATATATAAATTAAATAGTGAAGGACTCAAAACTGAGCCCTGGGAGAGGCCTCTTGAAATCACTCTCTTAATACTCCCTTCAGGGCTGTCTACAACAATAGATCACTCAGCAAAAAAGTTGTGTATTAGCTGTGCGAGATGGAGATTTTTCCAGAAGAAGAGGTAGAAGTACATTATCATAGGCTGCATTAATATTAATAAATGCGGCCACTGTAAGTTATTTTTTCACAAAAGATGCATGGATATCCGTAATAAGAATACTCAGATTATCAAGGCAGGAAAAAGATTTGCGAAATCCAAACTGAAACGGAGATAGAAGAGAATTGTGTTATTTCTGCCATTCTAATTTATTTTTAATCATTGGCTCCAGAAGTTTTTGAAAATACGATGATAGGGCGATTGGGGGGTATGATTGTCGTTGGTTGGTATTTTTATAAGGTTTTAAAATGGGTATGATTCTTTGGGCTTTCCACTCCTGTGGAACTGTTCCTGAATTTAGGCATGAATTATACATGCCCAATAAGGCATTTCATTTTTTGAGGAAAGAGTAGGATAATTCATCAATACCTGTTACAATACAATACAGTTTTTAAGGTTATCAATAATTCCTCCATGGAGAAGGGTGAATCCAGCCATGAAGAAGAAGAGTGATTTAAAACTGAATTTGGAAATATTATTTCACTGTGATTAGGGGCTATTTTATTGACAAATTCTTCAATACACAAGGAGTTTAATGGAAAATGTTTAGGAGTGCACATTTTTTCAAGCACAATTTTTTTAATCATGCACCATGTGTAGGAAGGGGGAGAGTCAGGGGACAGAGAAGAGCAAAATTTATACCAACCATCCCGTTTTTTCTTTTTCAATAATCTCTTGACCTTGGCTTGAATATTTTTGGCATTAAGAAAATTATCTAGGCTCATATCATTTCTATAATTACGCATCGCTTTCTTTCTCAACCCAATCGCCTGTGAACACTCATCGCACCATGGATTTTTATGAGACTTTTTGGAACATGGTTTAACTTTAGGGACAGCTGCATCCACTGCTGAATGCATTATGGCCGATATTTCTGAAAAGAGCGTTTGAGGATCGAGCGAGGTTCCTCAGTCTGGGTTGTTTTCAATGTTACATTTATAATTTCACTAAATTTGAACCAGTTAGCCTTTTTTTAGATTATATTTATTGGACCTTTTAACTATAGATTTCATTGGATGTAGAGGCACCGATAGAATAATTGGAAAATGATCACTCGAGTGGGGATCATGTAATATTGATCAGTTAGATGAACTGGAAATGATTACAGTACATATTGATACATCAACCGCACTAGGATTCTGAGAGGGGGCATTAACTCTGGTAGGAGAATCGTCGTTTAGAATGCAGAGGTTATTGTCATCGATAAAAGATATAATTTGATTTCCAGATATATTGGAAAAGCTACTTCCCCATGTAGGGTAATGAGCATTGACGTCTCAAAGTATAAAGAAAGTACATGGCATTAAAGCAATGATTGAGGACCAGAACTCAGGGATAAAAGGTGTATGGGGAGGCATATATACAGAGATAAAACCAATTCCGTTAATATCTGCGGCAACTATTTGAGTATTTGTTTGAGATGGTAATGGAATATTTGAGAAAGGAAGAGACAAATGAATTAGTAGCGCGGCACCCGCTCTACCATCGTCTCTGTCATCTTGGAGAATGAAAAACCAGCCATTGAATAATCAATACCCGGTCTCAGCCATGTCTCAGATATCGCAGAGATTTTTATAGAAAATGTATCTAGGATATGGACAATCTCATGTCTATTGGAGATAGCACTTCTACTGTTCCATTGCAGGATATTTAGAGAGTGGGCACTAGAGTAGATTTGATGTTGGTGAGTCATGGTTAAGATTTATCAATGAATTAAGTAGAGGAAGAAAATTGGCAACGTGGGATGGTACATTTTCGGAGCTAGAGATTATAGAAGATTTGATCGACTAAGGTAATTAAGTTAATAATATTATTGGGTTATTTTTCTTGATGAACTGGGGGGAAGTTGTAGAACCTGATGAAGGGATGGCACACCCCACCAACGGGTTTGAAGGCGGGCCATTAAAGTAGGATCGTAAATCATCGTCCACTTCGTTGATTGCCCTGTATTTATAAAGCATATTTTGAGACTTGAATGCTGGGATTGTCGGGATGGTAATAGAAGTTTTATTAACTGTAACGTCTGCAAAACTTTTTGAAGCTGTTGGATACAGTTTAGAACTAGGAAAGGGCCAAGGGAGTTTAATGGATAATCAATCGTAGGAATAATTATTGGGTCGTCAATCTGAATATTTGTTGTTGTTGGGTCCGGAGATAACATAACTGGAGAGCAGGGTTTGTCTTTTTCTTCCCGACGTCTTTTATTAATACTAATATCCGGTGGATCCAGGAGTTTGGCTGTATTAACCATAATAACTACTATCTAATATTGTGAAAGGAGCCTAGATCTAAAATAACAAAACAATAATAGGCACAAATGAAGGAGCAAGTCGTATACCCCGATACGAGCTTGCTTCATATGATAGTACAATAAAAAATAAAAATGATAATTGGAAATGAAAAAATTAGAACGAAAAGTCTTATCTGAGCGTTTTGCAGGTAGATTCATAAAATGTCACCGCTTGGATTTGTAAAAATCTGCGTGAACCTCGAATCACAAGAAACCAAGACAACCGAACGCTTCAAATGCAACAATTGAACTGGATCTCAGTTACAATAACATTTATCATTAATTGAATATTCTAACATTGAACTTGTTAAAAATGTACTCATACTATCTTAACAAATGTCAATGCTGATTTAATACCAACCTTAAATAAAAAATCATTATTTTCAGCCACAATTTAAAAGTACAGATATGAACAATTTTCAGGTATTATCCAATATATATTTTTCATGTTCAAATATTGCATCATTTCCTTCCTTCTTTATTTTTATTTCTCATTTTTTTTCTTTCATTTATTGTTATTTATATTTACCAACTATGTAAAATATAATTATTACATGCAAAATGTTTGCCTCAGCACGGGTGAAGCCCAGAAAGGCAGATATTAAAATACTATGCGTATATACAACATTTTAAATAAATAAATATCCCAATTTTCATCTTTCACTCGCAAGATGTTAAATGCTGAATTTGATTAAGTTTTGGCACATAATACATAACACAAAAGACGTGTTGTGAAAACAAAAAAAAAACAGGTCGACAACCGAAACACGACAGATGGTTAGAAAGGATACTATAACATAAAACGTTTTCATCTGGTAACAAATATTTTAGATAGATACTTTTACATAAATTCCACCAGCTAGTATATATACATTCTTAAATTCTCCTAGTCCTGATGGACCCTGCAATGGGATTTGATATATTGGCAACAAGGAGATTGGAGACACAAGGTAAAAATTGACATGGCGTTACTAATGTTTGATTGTATTCTTAGTTCATTACTTACCTCCCAGATACAGAGGGGTGGGGAGGAAGGGGAATAAACTGATGCGGTGGAGCAAGTAGTTGCTACAATCGTCATTCATTATTCAAAATGTCTTTAAGAAGATTACACTATGATATTGCATTGAAACCAAAAATTACTGTGTAAGCAGAAGAGCTCAGAAATAGAGCTGTAGGATGTAAATTTTACAAATATTTGTCGCTGGAGAAATGATCATAATTCCATTTTTCTTGCAAAGCAAATTCCGGAGTCGATAACAGAGTACTTATTTAAGAAATGCTGCATAATTTACGCCCTTGATGGCATAGAAGACGATATTCTATATGAAAACGGAGAGAAAACAACCTAAATATGATAGTAATAGTACAGACATTGTCATTGTATTTTCATCTTCATAATAAAGATATTAAATCATGTTTTTTTATTTGTTATTTAAAAATAAGGATGTGTCTTATAATTATAATCAATGGAATTCGTTAATATGATAAATTAAAATATGACAGGTTATGAAATGTTTTGTGTATAAAGTAATCATTGCGACTAGGGATGCCAAATGCATCGCAATGCGCGGAACTGTCCCACGTAGTAGCGATTTGTCCCACGTCCCGAATAAACATTAAAATATCCCACAAATAAAGTTAAAGAGGGTATTATATAATGTGTATTATTTGAAATCTGAATTTCAGCC
Organism: Eubasilissa splendida; assembly: GCA_031772225.1. NCBI lineage: Eukaryota > Metazoa > Arthropoda > Insecta > Trichoptera > Phryganeidae > Eubasilissa > Eubasilissa splendida. Next base: position 47,702,205 of record CM062845.1, read on the forward strand.
ATTGCTGGTGACTGGCCTGAGTCAAACCTCATGTTTGTGTGAACCCACGTCCCCGAATTACAAGTTCCCACAGGCTGACTCGGTATCAGAGTCTGAGAGGTATTAGCAGCTACAGCTGTGTACAATATAAAGTACCGTATTAGCCCGAATATAAGGCAAGGTTTTTATTTAAAAAGGCGATATGTCAATAGGGGGGTTACCTTATATTCGAGTCGCAAACATAGTGGTTGACAATAAATTCACTACTCGCGATTAACAAAATTATTAATAGCGTTCAAAAGGTGGCAATGTTTACACATAGTAATTTCTGACAGTTTTTGAGGTTTTTTTTATTCTGTACTTCGTTTTGCATTTTTGCAACCTAAAAAATATTATGACTGACCATATTGAAAGACGAGGAGCTCGAAAAAATCAAGTGTTTTGAGAAATACGCAGAAGCAATGAATCCAATTTTAAGGTTATGGTAGTACGAGCTGCAGAAATAACCAACAACTGTGCAGCTGCCAGACAATTTGGTATAATGGAAAATAATGTTAGACGTTGGCGTTTACAAAAACATCACATTTGCATTCCGGGCATTCCGACGAAGATTGACAGAAAGGTAGCAAACTACATCATGAAAATATGTATAATGGGGTTTCCCATAACAAAAGAAGCATTGCAGTTGAAAGCTCGCGAAATTGCAAGAAACGAGAATATACCAGAAGATAAGTTTAAAGTCAGCATGGGTTGGTGCAGGCGAATTATGGTTCGATATGGGTTGAGTTTGCGGCAACATACAACTTTAGCGCAGAAATTACCAATTCAATTTGAAGAAAAGCTTTTAACATTTCAACGACATGTTACATTTTATTTTCCATAATATTATAATTGTGAGAGAAATATTTTACTCTCCAAAGAGCGGATTAAAAAATTGGGGTCGCCTTATAATCAGGGTCACCCTATAGTTGGGCCAATACGGTACTAATTATTTTAGTATCTATTTAATCATACATAGTCGCTATAGGAATTGTAATATACACTAAAAATATGTATACATATATGTTTTACAGGTATCATATCATCATGGGCTTTGATTAAATTGAAAGTTGAAAATAAAAAATAATGTGCTTTAAATCGTTAATTTTGATCAATAAGTGTGATGTCCTTGGAATGATGGAATGGTGTGTGTATGTGTGCTGCAACGCCGGTGCAGGCATGTGTAGCTATAAAGACGGCGCGCAGGAGTACGAGCGTCTCTTTTATCTGCGGTTCATCGGCTTAATAGTTTGACCTATATTAGTGATATACCTTGTACTAAATTGTAGCATATTGTAATAAAAGATTAATTGTTACAAAGTCTATTTCTTGGACCTTCACATTACGAGGTGTACACTAAAGACGTACTAAAATGTTAAGTACGTAACAATAAGAGACATAACTCAAAATTTGAACTTAAGAATGTTACGAAAAATTGCCTATGACGTCATTTCAAATCTGATTCCAGCACACTCCCAAAATTTGCTGCATCGGATATGTGATATTATATTCCAATAATACACACCTGGTTCCAAACATGTGCCACACCACTGCAACAAATAACCTTGACTAAATAGTAATGCACGTGAACAAGCAGTTTCAGGTGACCAAGTAACTGCACATAGAACACTGCATCAAGACAGGCGCACGCATAGACAACTGCTCATAGAGTAATAGAATATTAGGTAGATTAATGTAAGTTATCTTACATTCCTTTAACCCATCCTCTACGGTGGTGGGTCAGATCTGACCTGGGTGTAAAAATATGAATTACGTGATAAATATTAGTTTAATGCTATTTTCCTTCTATCTAATCTTTTAATTAAATTTTTCCAAATAATTTGAGACATAAATGAATATTATCAGACGAGACTTAAATGAGTTATTGATAAAAATGTGAAAAAACGCCCAAAACGTGATCTAGGACAGTCATTTTTACAGTATCGTCTCTCACCGCTTGCGCCAAATCATATATTGTCAACCTTTTGAACTGGGGATACAAAGGATGCAGCCCCACTTCAACTATTCTGCGTGTTAGTAAGTAATCCAGTCATGTTATTTTACACATATTTATATTGCTATTTGTTTTGACTTCTTTTTGCTGGTGCCCCCAGAAAGGAACCCCAATAAAAGAGAAAGTTAGTTGTATGGCGCGCCGTAGCTACCTGGCCATCACAGAGTCATCTGGTTTTGTTCTTAATTTAGGGCTTGCTCCGTACCCATGGTGTACCTGATTTAGGGCTTGCCCTGAACCCATGGGTAGGTACACCAGTCAGATGAAGCAAACACTGGAGCACATATTCTGGCATTACGTGATTCTGATGGATGCAAGACAGGATATACTAGAGGGTTTGGCGGGAATAGATCAAGGTTCCATCTGCCGGTCTGGCAGGAATCTGGAGTTGTTTAGGGCCTTTGTTCAAGTGGGATAGTAAATCCTCCGGAGGACTGCTGAGTAGCTTCATCATTATTGGTTATTCTTATTTTCTATCTTCTGCCCAAATATGATGTGCGATGTACTGTTCTTGTAGGTTAATCTGCCGGCAGTGGTGCGTGAAGGGTGAGTCTCCTATATGTTTTTGTTTTGTGCCGTCTCCTTTCCCGGTAGGGAGTGCTTCTTTACTTCACCTCTGCTCCCCAGCCTTATTAATTGTATTATTTTATATTATCTTTGTATTATATATTATTGTAAATATTATTTACTAATAAAGTGAGACAACCGGAGACAATGAGGGCAAATTTTGTTTTGGCAGCTGTGCTGTATCACCCTGTCAATATGCAGGGCGCTATAAAACAGCTGCCTAGTAGCATTAAAAAATGCTAACCAGGCGGCGAATGAGTAGAACCGAGATAGGAGCCTTGAGCTTATTGCATCGGTTCTGGGTAAACGGTGGGTATGCCACCTATCCTTGTGAAAATGACAAATATACTACAATTTTCTAGGCAGTTTGTAAGACTCACAAGTATGAATCAATTTACTGCTCGGATTGTAAAGATAATCAATTTTGATCTGCTGTATTTATTTTGTATATAAGTGTGTTTATTTATTTTTCAAGTTATGTCAGATCCAATTCCTTTAAAATATGATTGGATTTTGTATTAAAAAAGATGTGTATATTTTTAAAAATTATTTTAATTACAACAATAACAAATAATTTACTGCCCAGATTGTCTCCACAGAAGACAATAAAGATTATATCTATCTTGAATATAGGTATGTATATTGTATCACTTATTTTTTTTAAATATATCAATTACATTTTTCCTTTTTTTATAATATTGTTGATTGCATTTCGTATAAAAAGGATGTAATTTTTTTATATTTCATATATAATATTTATATTTTTCTGTGTATATTTTGTTATTATTTTTTTTATTCTGTTTATAGCAAATAAAACAATAAAATTTAATTGAGAGAATCGAAAATGTTCAAAATGACTGTCACAAACCGGCAGGTAACCGACGACGTACCGACGGTTCAGTGGATGTTTATATTTGGTCCGTGTAGGATGTTCATTGATGATACGTACATTATTCATTATATTTTTTTATAAAAACTTTAATTTTCTAGCAGAAAGTTTTCTGCACATCGTGCCATTTAATCAAATCATATTTTCTATATGGGTCTAAAAAGACCCACACCGCCGGACGTGTTTTGTTTTGCCCACCGGGAAGTAAGGGTTAAGATAATTGACGTTACTTAATGTTACGACAGCAGAGTAATAGGCCGATTGTATGCACTAGTCACTGCGTGCAGTTATCATACGTGCACATGTCTTGTTTGTAATTGTCGTGGAATGCCAGTTCCCACCTCGAGAATAACGGCCGAACTCACCGTGGAGTCGGGCCCCGACAGGCCGCTGCTCAGCTGCTCGATAGGCCGCCAGATATCGGGGGTGCCGGTCAGGTCGTACTTTAAATCGATTTGAAACATTTTAGCGTCGAAATTCCAGGTGGCCGCCCCCACGGTTCGCCTCTTCTCCGCCGTCGTTTTGCTCGGCTGACTCTTCTGCCCGCCCTTGAACGTGTCCGCGAACACCTTCTCGAACCTCGCCAGCCTCGAGGAGGCCGGCGGCTCGGCGGCCGGAGCGGCGGTCAGGAGCGCCGCCGCCTTCCCGGTCCTCTTCTTCTTGTCGTCCTTTCTCGGCGCGGCGTCCAGCACGGCGTACAGTGTCAGCGATATGAAATGGCCGGCGAGCTGGGCAACCGAGTCGGATTCCGACGACTTCGTGGATTTCCTCTTCCCGAGTTGGAATTTGAATTCTTCGTTCCACACCGGCCACGAATTTTCTTGTAGCTGGGTCTCGAACTTGTCGTCTCCTGGGAAGAGTTTTACCTGGAAAATTAAAACGAGACGTTAGATTTCTTCAAATACGCGAAAGAAGAAATAAAATAAATAAATTAAAAATTAAAATACATTTGAAAAGCATTAATATGAAAAATCCTGGTCCCGACAAAATGCTGTGATTTCATACATTTATTTTCTTTACAAATTAAAAAAATACGCTTAACACGAAAAAATCGTATCTTGTAACAAAATAAAATAAAGTTCGCCACATCGTCACCAAATGTTTATGATTCAACTTTATGACTGCCGACATCCGATAAAACCGTGCTCGTTAGTCAAGTGGTTAATATACTCACTCAGGTCGGGGGCTCGAGCCTCATTCTAGGAGACTAGCAAGTTAGTCCTATTTTCATAACACAAGCGTTTAGCAAAAAGTAACAATGAGTGGGGTCAGTGGCGTGACTACAAAAATTGGACTCCAATGCAGAATGGAAAAAAAGGGCCCTCTAAATAAGTATTTTAAATAAAATGTACGAATATTAGTACTGCGTGGTTTATCCATAAATAGGAAGAATAAAATTATCTCTTGTTTCATACACACTTCCTAAAAAAAATAAGCGTCCTTAGGCATTTATATACTTACACTTGTAATTTAAAAAATTATTGCTTCACTTTAAGACGATTTTCACTTGCGATGGCTGTTAAGGCGGTGGTCTAGTCCCTAACCTGACATACAAGCAGGGTTCTACTGCTGTATTCATCGATAATGTTTTCACATGTTTTTATAATGCACGTGAGAAATGATTTTTAAAGTTCTATAATATCATTTCTTGCTATGAATTACTATAAACGCTGGGAAGGTATCGCAAAAATCTCAACGCGTAAATCTTTTGGTCCCCTATCTAACGTGGGCCCCAATACACAGCATTGGCTGCATTGGCATAGTTACGCCACTAGATAGAGTAAATAATAGCAATAATAATTTTTGCACAAAACAATTTAATTAACATAAAAATAAAACAAGGTAATAATAGTATCCAAGCATCGGAACGGCAGGTTTTTTTTATTTTGTATAAAACGATGGACAGTGACAGCAAATTTAAAAATCTTTTGCTATCGTATTGACATTAACAACTATTTAGGCAGCTTTTTTAATCACATTTGAGGATGTGCTTCCACGCTCAGTTTTCCATTTGTAATCCCGCTTTCTGTAAAAACAATACAAGTCTCAGATAAAACTTATAGAAATATTTCATTCACTATATGGGTAACAAGTAAGAGATGTTGCATTTTATCCTACGATGATCGGATAGATTATTTTTCATATTAAAATATATAAAGAAAATGCTTTACTATTCTAGAACTAACTGTATTTAATGTCATACAAAGATTAAGTGGACACGGTATATATTACATTTATCTTCTGGATTGAAAACAAACAAATTACCAACATTTTACTTACGTGATGAAAACAGCACACAGATCGGCTGATAAGGAGCTACTGAGTTCTTGCACGTATCAACCTGGTGGAATGCTAGCATTATCACACGTTTCGCGGTCTTGCCAAGTCGTAAACTTTAAAAGATTTTGGGCGTGTTACAACTTACCCATGTTACTTCTAGCCCCGGTCTCCCCTACCACAAAATGGACTACTTATAACTTTTTTCAATAACACCGTGTTTACGAAACTATTCTTCCTGTTACATTCATCCACATCCTCTCGGTTCAATACTCACGCTTTCTGTTTTTTATTCACATACATTTTGATAAGGGTAGGTACATGGATAATAATTATTCAAATTGAGTCGAGTAATCTGTTCGGGCGCCGACAGTACTTACTGACACTTCTCTAGCTCGCCACTAGGTACAATTCACTGCACCATGGTTTCCCTTTCAAAAATAATTCATATTCTCGCGGTTTTTACGAAAATGTGGGTTTTTATCATTTATTCATTATTTGTATCATTTATATCAGAAGTTATATACATAAGATTTGACTTTTTTAAAACTATTACTTAGATAGGATAGAATGTGATTTGCCATAATTGAGAAAATACAAGCATTATAAGAAAGACCGCGACCATTCAATTCATTTTCCGCATCCTACAAAATTGCCTTAGAATGGAAAATTCTGGCATATACGAAGCCAAGATTACGAAGATAAATTTGAAAAGTTAATAAAGTTAAAAATCGTTCAATTTGAAAGAGATCAATTTTCGACGTTTTTAAAACAAATTATTTAAAATTAAGTTTTATTTCTTATACTAAATAATATTTATATCGATTCTATTAATGTGTGTTTTTTATTGGGTTTTTTCATATATATATTATCTAGTGTACAACTTCTGATAAAAACGAATAACAAAAACCCACATTTTCGTAAAAAACGCGAAAATATGAATTATTTTTGAAAGGGAATCCTTAATTGTTCAGTAAATACATTAATATGTATCCATATATTCACGCGCAAGAGGCGACTAGAGTCCACGGCACTCCATGAGCAGAAACATATATTAAAGTTATATATATTCATGTTATGTTTTGCAAACAAAATTCTAACTTTGGTCGTGTATCACCAAAAGCGGAAGAGACACGCACGTCATAGGTTCGCCATCTCTGAATGTGATATTAATTTACAATGTACAATAGAGTGCTTCGTATCTGGCCGATTCTAAGACCTAAAGAGATTTCACAAATTAGCACAATCATCGTCAAGAATCCGCCTATCCCAAAAAACGATCTCATATTTCCATCACCTTCCAGTTTCTGGAAATTAATTATTTCTAAATTAGGAGACATTAATGAATTTCACCTTCAGTACCTCGGAGCTTGAATATTTTTTATATCTAAATCTGTCAATAATTATTCAATTAAACCATTTTCAATATATAAATAATGTAACGTTTGTCCGCAGTTTTTTTTCATCGCCTTCCGCGTGAAATGAATTACATTTTTCTACACATTACATAGACGCCTTATAGCGCTGTATTATGCAAACATGTCGTTTCCTGCTCAGTTCAATAGGAAGAGTTGCCAAGATAGGGCGTATTATTGTCAACGATCTTAGTACAAAATTTTCATTTTCGTCCAGTAGTGTGATTACTACCCTCCGGAATAAATTGATAATAAAAAAAACTTTTTTCCGAGTGAATAGTAATATCTATAATATCCACAATCTGAAATTCTTTGCACCGAGCCATTTTGAACTATAAGTCAGAGTAATTCCATTACTATCTGCTTGCATTTCATTACCTTCCATCGACATATTTTAAAATGAACTTTTCTCTAAAACTACCCGAGTTAAATGAGTGCCTAGTTCAGTTTTGCATAGTAATTTCAGCCAAAAATCTTATTTTATTAATTCCGTCAAAACGCTTCAATTAGCATGAAATCGCGGAATGAAATGAATAATGAAACAAATTAAAATAATCACTTATCCGACGGCGAGTCCCAGTCCACATCGCAAGTGGTATCATCATGGTATTCATTATCTATAATACATAAGGTTTTTCATTTTTACACAAACAGATGTCACTGCATTGACTCGTTGAAGCCTGAAGACGTGTACACTGGTTTGCGCTTTGTAAAACATTGTGTTTGTGATGTATTTATTTCAATTAAAAACTAATTCTCTTACGACGAATTGTGACTCTCTGACGCGTATCCCCAATTCCGAGAAAACCCCTATAAACTATGTATATTGAAAATCCTAAGCGACTTTAGAACTATTATTATTAACTATTTAGCGCGAGGATTGGCTCTCGGCTCACACGCGAGATATCGTCGTCCGTCCTAAAGAAAAAAATCTGCGCTGCGAAGGTGTGCGAGCGAACCGACTATCATACGGTGTCACGGTCGTCACGTTCGCGGCAGACCTACATTTAGTCGGTCGGTTGCCTAGACTGCCCAAGTCCGACGGCGTAGCTGCGCGCGGCGTAACGTGCCATCGCAGCTTTATTACGCCCGCCTGAGAATGAAGAAGTTGTTCGCATTATAATCCGAGCCCGCGCTCAAGCACGTGTCATGACGTGTCGTTAATACGCCATTTTGAGAACATTACAACTATAATATGTCAGAAGATGTTTTACGCTCGTAATCAGTACAAAAGGATTACTTGCAAACGGGAGTTATAAGTGAAAGTTACTACTACACACACGTTGGGTTATTCTCGCTATCACTATTAGTTTCGAGAGGTGAAGTCCCTCTCATTATCAGTAAGCTAAATACAGTATTGTAGTCTATTCGGGCAAGGGGGCGGGGCTTGAGAAGAGGGGGGAGGTTTCGGTCGTTAACGGGCATGTGGACAGTAAAGGCGAAGTGTTAGGGAATATTATGTTGTTAATTAGTGTTTTTTTCCGAATTTAATTTTTTTCGTATTTCAACGGTTTTCACATTGTTTTTTGTTTATTATTAATCCTTTATAATTGTGTAGTACAATGTTTTGTTGTGAAAATTACAATAATCATGTTTCACCACAAAGCAACCGCCATGTTATTGATGATGAGAGTTATAAGTATTTATACATTTTATATATACCTATATTTTTATTGGGTGTGACACACCTAATCCACAATATTTTATGGCTAAATTGTGAGTCGAAAATTACGGAAAATATTATTGGATGAGATTTTTATCACTGACCCCAGTTCAACACCAGTTCCATACACTAGTGCTTGCGGAAATCTTAAATTATATATATTGTAATTTGAATTATATTTATTTTTAAAAATTCAATATTGTTACAGTATAATATCTGCATAAATCAAAATATTAATAGATTTTTATACGTGACGCGCTACCTCTCTATAAGAGAAAAATCGTTTAGGTAGTTTACAAATATAATTAAGAAAGATAAAAGCACAATTTAAACAATTATATATCAATTAAGAGTATAATCCGTTATAATTAAAAGATTTTTATCAAATTTTCCTGAAAATAAGACCCGGTAAATAACTGAACTAACAAAATTCGTAACTCCGCAAATATCGGAACCAGAGAAGAAAGTAAAAATACATACTTTCACACATAATACGAAATCTACCTCATTCTTGCGGCCAATGCCAGAAGGGATTTTTTTACTCACAGGAATGTTGGAATCGTAAAATTTTATTTTATGCTTAATTACATTAAAAGTCATCTCAGATACGCAGGTTCTCTGTATTACCATTTAACGCAGGGTCAAGGATCGAAGGTGACGCAATGCGGGCGATGGACGATTCGATTGATTTTCCGAGGCTATTTGAGAACCACTTACAGGATCAGACTTATTATGGAACTTAAGGACGCGAAGATAAATAAATTGAACAACGTTATAAAATTAATTAATTTATAAATGAACGATACAATTGAGCCGTATAAATATTATAGTATACATTAATGTTGAACCCACTATTAGTTGGCGAGTAAAGACATATATATGTTAAAGTTATGTAAAATAATATAATAAAAATTAAATTAGATGGAAAAATGTACAATTTGTGTGGTAGAGGTAAACGGAAACTGGTAAAACATTTATGAAATTATTATATTTTTCCTTCAGAAAATTAAGAAATTTCTAAATATTCCAAGAATAACTAATTATGCAATTTCATCGAATTGAATTTAAACCGTATGAAATTTAAAAAAAAACATTTACATGTTACACACTTACCGCACCAATAACATTATCAATGTGGTATATACAAATTAGATATTTTTTTTAAATGATATAAAAATAATGAATGTATTTACTTATATAATAGTATATTAATTATATTTTTACTTTAATACAAATAAAATGTATTAATTAGAAAGACATACATATAAATCAATTTTGTCGAAAATTGTTGTTATTATTAAGGAACTACAATATGACAGACCTACCGTTTGTTCTCAATAATTACAACTTCACAATAACAATGTGTTCTCCATAATAACTTTTAATTACTTTGTCGAATCTATTGTCTATATAATCGATAAATCCCTATGTAATATTGTAATAATGTTCCACAATTAACAGTAATTGTTATGAAAACCCGTCCTAGGCGTGTCCGGGCATAAAAATATGAAAAAATGTAATAATTTCAAAAAGTATATACCCCCATTGCAGCAGCGTGTTGTAATTGTATTTGTTTTCTATTCTAAAAATGTATGTCCGTACCAAAATATCCACTTAACTCGTATATTTGAAAGGAATTATATGACCTTATCATCGAACAGTTTTAAATTTGACAGAACGCTGTTCACGTTCATTTGGCACAACAATAATAGCACCAGGAAATGCGAGGTGGCGTCAATAGTTGCTACCGCTCCTGACTCTATTCTGGCCAATTATTATCTATAATATGAAACGTCAAGATGCACCGTCGGATGGGCTGGGTGTTAGAGAATGGCCCTGTGGAAGCTTCTAAATCGATGGGCGTGCATGGGAAGATACATATTTAAAAGGGAACAAATGAAAATAACATATATGTATTAAATAAATAAAAGTGAACGAGGCAAGAGTGATGTATCAGGGCAGAGAAGGTGACTTTCTCCTCTCTGTCTAGTAGTCTGGTAAGTTAGATTAGGATTTGTTATTTCTATTTGTGTCCAGTTATGGTGGACAAAAATGTATAATGAAATATTATTAGGGTGAAATTTTATTCTAGAATCTCGGAGATTTGGGGGCAAAAAGTCGGTATGAATATACAAAATCGTCGGTATAAGCAGCGAACGACTCTGCAGGCCCGGCACGAATTCTATATTCATTTTCGAGACCAAAATGTCATCCGATTTGTCTTGAAAGACGCATGAAGGACAGCACGCGCAGAACGGAACTGTCGATACATACCGACCTTTACCGCCAAACTTCCCAGAGGAGAGATCCGTCTCATCCATATGCACCGACTATCAGAGCATTGGCTCTTTGCAACAACGAAATCATATTAAAAAGAGAATTAATTCAGTATGGAGTTTTTAGATTTTGAATTTAAATTTTATACTTAATTCGAAATATGTAAAGATACTTTTTTGCATGCATACTTTATATATGATTCAGGTATTTTAAAAAAATAGTTCGCGTAGTTTTTCAATACTGATTAACAATTGTGTCGTATGCGCTGCAACCGCCAATTATTTGGTGAACCCGACAATGTCCAAGTTGTCACGTTCAACAAATCAGTTAAATTCAGAATGACCAGCGAAGAAAGCGTTTGATGCGAAACCCACGGTCAGAGTTAAGCTGCGGTGGTTGAATGGACAGATCGGGTGGCAACAACTGGTCGAGGAGGCCGGGACCCACACCGGGCTGGTGTGTCATATTAATGCGATAAAATTGTACTCTCATTGGTTGTATTAATGTAACCAAAAATGTACTCTTTGTGAAGTTGCAGTTTTTCCAAACATAGTTCCGTGCTATTTTAATACTAATTAAATGTATCAATTACAAAGATATACAGACAAATTCAATTAATCGAAAAACATTTTTGTTGCTACCGGGATACGAACCTGGATCTTTTCCTATCCACTAGTAAAATTAATGTTATACCGAGTGCGCTCGGGTATCACACCGCACGATTGGAGGTTTTTCTGTTATTTAATCGCGTAATATAAGATAATCGGTATATTTATTTTAACAATTGCTCTATAGGTATTTGAACGGCTATAATATTTGGGTATTTGGAAACTTTAGATATTTGATTATTGAAAACGCGGGTTAAAAGAACTGGGTTTGCTACGGACATAACATGGGGAAAATTCCTAACCACTAGATCAGAGGTTCCCAAACTTTTTTGTGTCGTAGACCCCTTGCCAAGTTTTCAGTTTTTGGTAGACCCACTACTTACCTGATATTGATTTTTTGTAAATTTCTAATTGTAGTGAAGTTTAGTGTTAAAAACTTAAACCACAAAGCGAATGCCTACATCCTACAACTTACACAATTTTATAAACATATATAATAATTTTTTTACTTCATAGGTACTTCTATAAATAATGTATATGTCTTTATATTATAAGATTATAATGTAAGTAAATAGGTACTATCAGTGTATGTTGAGATCCACTATCGAGGACCCCCATTTCATTTCATGGAACCCCAAATTTTTTTTTCGCTGACCCCTGGGGGTCGATATAGACCACTTTGGGAATCACTGCACTAGAT